>SCLG01000029.1:1826981-1861638 GCA_004367875.1 Oikopleura albicans
TTTATTATTTATAAAATATTTTTTTATGTTCAAATCTATAAAATCATGTCTTTTTGGTTAAAAATTTTTTTGAAGTTTCTTTTTGAGGTTGTTTGTTGATTAAAGCTCAATCCCCCATACCGACTTCAAACCCTGGCTAAAGAATGAATGCGCGTCCATAACGTAGTACATGATGTCGACCCAGCCTTCAAGACTGATGACCTGAAAGATGGCAATCCACGCGTAGCCAATGTTATCGAAGCTGATGGCGCCTTTGAAGGGGTTCTCGGGGCCGTCTTTGCATTCGGTATAGTACTGATTCCAGTTGATGCATTCTCGAGTCGTCGAGCCGTCCCGCTGGACATCATAAAATGCATCAAGCTCGGACCCATTGTATAGGTCAATAGTACCCGTACACTTTTCCTCGTGCACACGGTACGTTTCGAGGAACCCAGTAGCACAACGAAATAGCCCTTGATTGCCTTAATGATAGTTCAAACACTCCGGTTACGGAAACAATTTATTATATAAGGTCGGTTTAGAGTGAGTTCGATGAGTTTGAGAAATATTTTTTTTTTTTCATTTCTCAAACTCATGGAATTAATTCTAAACCGATATTAGTTCACTGGCAAGACATCACCGGCAGTCAAGACAGTGTCGTGGTTTTTAAAATAAAAACTGTAAAAAAACTTATTAAATTTGAGGTAAAAATCTCAAGCTGTGGCCAGTGGTATACCAAGTAAGAGACGCAAATAATTAGGAAAGTAAAAAATAATCCGTATCTTAACAATACTAGCA
Source organism: Oikopleura albicans (assembly GCA_004367875.1). Classification (NCBI taxonomy): domain Eukaryota; kingdom Metazoa; phylum Chordata; class Appendicularia; order Copelata; family Oikopleuridae; genus Oikopleura; species Oikopleura albicans. Next base: position 1,827,759 of record SCLG01000029.1, read on the forward strand.
GTACGGGCCGTACTGTACGGCTGTATGGGTTATAGCGCGGTATGTTATGACCATATTTATCTGAATATAGCCCGTTTTAATGAGTGGAAGACTTTTTATTTTCTAAATATACCCTAATTATCCACCCACGACGCATTTCCTGCCATTTCCTTAAAATATTATTGCAGCCTTACGACTCACGTAACACGAAATTCAGTCGTAAATTGTTTGATGAGATACCGTATGAACGGTAATAGGAAGGAAACGTGTTAGCAATTGCGAGATGATTGTTTTATTCCGTTTTCTTATTCTAAATTAACTACAGTCATACCGCTGCTTTTATGTGTCGGGAAGTTGCGGCCGTTTATGTTTTTATATTATTGTCCCAAAAAAACTAAATACAAAACCAATGGCATCTTATAAATACTGACAAAAATCTGAGACCTAATTGTCCTTTCCAATGAAAATTTTCAATTGAAAAACTACTATTTTTTCCTAAATTTTCTGAATATACACGCACTAAAAATCAAAATAAACGATGCCAAAAACTAACAGTCACTGCCACTTAACTCAGAATCAAAAAGTGGATTGTAGATTCCTAATCCAGGTTTTCGCCTTTTGAGTCATTTATCACATAATGCGTTAAAATCGGCGAAAAACTGGATAAGGCAACTACGACCCGCTGTTTGATGATAACTTTAAAATTGATGAAATAAAGAAGTTTGAACGAATTTCCTTTCATGGTGCAAATAACAGCCTCTTCCTCGTATTGTCCATAGTAGGAATCGAGGCCCATATGCGTTTGATTAACTTGAAAACTGTCTGAAGATGGAAGTTTGAGGTAACATCGTTGTCGCAAAACACCTTTCCATAATTGCACCGCAACAACGCCGAAAATAAAAAACACAAATGTACACAGCATCAATACATTTCCCAACATTGGCAGTGTGTCTATTTTCATAATTTACACCAGTGATAAGCTTAAAAATAAAAAAACGCCGCAAACACTTTATTTTGCCCCATACAGACTGTGGCCATACTGTAGTAAGGTACGATTATTAAAATACATCTTCATGTACTGAAAGACCAACGTCAGGACTTGAAAAAAAAACACATATTTCGCAATACTTTTGAATTACGTAATCCCTATTTTTCATTATCTTGTTATCGTCTACGCAATTTCAACCATACGCCTACACAATGTACCGTTATGTTGGTAATATGACCCTATTTTCCGTTATCTTTTTCCTTTATTTGAATCAAAACAAGACCCATTGAACAATAAGATCAACCAAAATTGGGTACTTTTTGATTGATTTTATTGGAAATGGGAATGTTGTTATCGAGCTTGTTTTTGTATTAACGAGCTGAATATAATAGAGTGGACTGAGAAATGAATTGTATGGTTAGATTGCATTGCCGCGATTTACTTAATAGAGATTAATTGACGGTCACGTATACACATTTATCAAATTGGACATTTTGGAACATGTCCACATTTTGCCCATTTCGGCACACAAATATCAAATAAAGAATTATGCGAAAAAACTGGGCTGGTTATTACCAATAAATTTTTAATCCTAACTCTTAGGCGTCACGAGTCATCACGAGTCAGAATAGAACGGCCATTTAGAACGTTTTTGTTCTATTTAAAAAGTTTTACGTTCTGGGCACTTTTTCATCGCAAGAAGGCTCGAAAAGACGTTCGAACGAAGAAGAACGTCGGAACAAAAAATAAAATAAATATTTTTAAATTAGCGAATCGAAAAGGGACTCACTTTATAATAGATGTTTTACCACAAAAAGTTTTTAACACAAATTTTTTAACACATTTTTAAGCACGAAAAATTTTTAACACGAACATTTTTAACACGAAAATTTTTAACACTAAATTTTAAAACATAATTCTTAGGTGATTTATTTTTAACGCGAATATTTTGACACGAATTTTTAAAAATTTTCATGTTGAGTAAGGTTCTCCGAATGGAAAACGTCTGTCTCAGGAGTAGGGGAGTCTGATGTAAACTATGTGCCTAATAAAAGCATGACTAATATTCTCATCGAGGGAACACGATTGATTGCTCGCAGTGGACGTAAAACACGTATTGTACGAATTGCAGTCAAATTCATATTGTCGAGATGGAGACAGTATTCAAGTGCACCTGCAATTACAATAAAGCAGTCGAGACGATTCCATGAGTCACCCAAGTACCCCAGCTTACCCCAAACACCCATTGCCATCATCTTGATCACCATTTCAATGGCAAAATAGGCAAAGACGACATCATCGAGCACTTCTAACATTCGACACTAAAACACGGTTCTTCCAGAATACTTTTTATGCTGGAAAATAATTCTACCGTATGACTGTTGATTGGTGATACCGTAGTTGTTCACTTTCATAGAACTCACACTTTATATAACGGGGAATATTTTTTATAACTTCCTGTCATATTATAGTTACGTACTTTAAAGGAGATTTGTTCGTCGTGATTAACGGGCAACCTTCTTTGTCATTGGCGCCGCGATTATCACAAAAAGTCCCCCTTTCAAAAAATTATCGTTTTTGTTTCGCCTTAAAACACACACCCTAAAAATGTTGCAAATGTGCCAAAGGAGTCGGTCTATAGTTGACCAAATTGTTATTTCAAAATTCCTGTCAATGTTATTCACTTTTTGATGAGCTACAGTATTGTTGACTTAATTTTTCTTCTTGCTAAATCCACGTGGTTTAAAAACTCTAACAACTAAAAAATTGCGTTTTTTGCTCACGGCCTGACAAACGTCGGCGATCGTGCTTGGGGGGTTAAAAAGCTAAATGTGCTACCGAAATATGAGCAGTTTTCGTGAAGGGTACATTTGTGAAAAAAGGTCCAAAAACGGTTCAAGGCAATTTTTTGGTTTTAAAAAAATGGGGGATAATATTCGGGATTCCCGAGTTGGGAAAGAATGAATCAAAATTTTGAATGTGTGGTTAAAATTTGCTTCTCAGTAGAAAAATTGATCAATTATTCAGAAATCGTCTGATAAATTTTCTAGTCTTCAACCAAGGTCAAGGGATTTTCAAGCTTGTTTGCTATGTTCAAATGAAACCTATCTTGCAAATGTGCCAGAAGACCCGGTATATGGTTTTACAAATAAATTGTGATTTAAAAAATTCGTGTCAATGATTTTTGTTTTTTATTGCTGATCTAGTTGTATGAACTTGGAAGGCGGTTGGCGACCAGCGAAAAAAAACTTATTTTTATTATGTGTGCCTAATAACACAGTCTCCTTAATATTAGCCTACGCACTACGGCTTTATCCGGCTCGTTTCGAAAGTGGCCGGATAAACCCGCAGGTGAGAGTTGGGTATTTTGGCGACCATTTAGAGTAGCCTAAAACTTGTACTTTGGCGAGTTTTAAAATTAAAAGTTTCATAAAATTGATCGCCAAGTGCTGTCTAAAACTCCATTTGGCGAGCAATTTGTGGTCGCCAAAACCACCCAAAAAATTGTCACCAAAATCCTCTTCACCCACGGGTGTTTTAGTTGATTTAAATTGATTAGCTTAGTAAGTCAGTAACGACCTAAAAAGTGACCTGAGTAATTTTCGGACAAAAAAGTGCATAAAAATCCAAGCTATAGAACTCCCATTATAATGTGCTAAAGGACCCAATATATGGTTGTTCAAATAAATTGCCATTTAAAAATTCGTATGATACTCATTTTTTTAGTGATCTAGTTTTCATGAACTTGGAAGGCGCTTGACGAAGCAGCGAAGACAAAATATATTGTTATTCTGTCTACTAAAAAGGCACATGCTCCTTATTATTAACGGGGATGTATTGTGTGTTTTCCGTCAATTGGCAATTTTGGTTAACCGTGTGCCTTTGTTGTGTGACAATCTGTTCCACCTTTGTTTTGGCACGGGTCATAAAGACCAAGCGAGATGCAGTTGATTAATATAACGATTATGGACAGTCGCTCAAACCAGCTAGAAAAGAATCATTTTTAGTCATAAAAAGTTGTTGGTCACGCCTAGGACTAGGACTAGGTCATAGCCAGCTGGCCTTCGCAGCTGGCTTTCCCAGCTCGCAAGCTGGCTGGGCAGTTCTAGAGACCAGCTCATGTTTATTTTTGAACACGAAAGGCCAGTCCTGGCTAGCTTATTTAGCTCGACGGGCCAGCTTACGACAGCTCATTAGGTTTTCAAGGAAAGGGGTTTCGAATAAAATGTTTTTTCTGATAAAACTTCGTAGGTTATAAATGTTTTATCCGAAAAAACTTTTCTTCGATAACATTTTCTTGGAAAAAAACGTTTCACTCGCAAATTGTTTTAGTCGAAAAACGTTTTTTCGATTACATTTTCTTCCAAAATTTTTTTCTTTTGATTACATTTTTTCCGAAAAACGTTATACGTGAAAAGAGATTTATTCGGAAAACCTTTTATTTTACAAGATTTTCTTCGAAAACGTTTTATAGAGAAAACCTTATAAAAAAAGTTTTTATCAAAGAAACGCTTTGCGAGTAAAACGTATAAAGGACAAACTGCCATCGAAAAAAAGTTTTTTCGGGGAAAGGTTTATAAAAGAAAAGGTTTTTATCGAAAAGGTCTAAATTTCATATGTTATACTTTCGGGTTAAGCTTAACCTGTGGACACTGTTATGGAAAGATAAATACGGTTAACAGAACGCATAAATTTTGTGTTTACATGTCGACAAAACTACGACAAGGTCAGCCTATCTTTATAATTAATATCTGACTATTTAACACAATTCGTAAGGGCTTTATGGGTCATAAAGACTCTGGGTGGGCCAATTAAGGGTTTATTTTGATAAATTGAGCGGAAAAAATTATCATAATTCAACATTCCTTGACCCTTGTGTTATTTAAAACGGAAAAAAGCGCAAGAAACCTTTTAAAAGAAGAAACATTTTATGTCAGAAGAATTTAGTCACGTTAAGCCCTGACGGTTAATTGCGGTGAGGCCACCCAATGCCACACAGCCGGCTAAGTATATTTCGTAAATTGCCATTAAATCTTAACCCTTTAAATACACTTTTAGAAAATCTTTTAATCGTTCGTTAATGTAAAAATATTATACGACAACGGCATAACTACTAAAGAGAGTTGGTACCCAAATTGACATATAATTACTTCTCGCCGATTTTAACTCCCGGCCGAAAAATGGGTACAAAGTTGGCATCAAACATCCTAAATTACGTATAAGTATAGCCTATACTGAGTAGGCATACAGTTATAAATGGAAATCATTTGGCAAATCAAATGTCTTTAAAAAACGGGCCTTGTGTGACTAAAAGACATACGGTTCCCTTGCGAGTTACGATTAAGGGAAGTTAAACTTTAAGATTATTGAACTCCCTCAACTATTCACACCCATCGTAAATAAGTTTTTAAATTATGGCATGTTACATGGGCAACCAGATGCGGCAAAAAGCATTAGAGCAAAAAAAAAAACTCCCACGGCTCATACGGGTTATTACTAATTGACAAATAAATGTCAAACGCGCAAAATATATGGGTAAAAACCACCATCGAACATTAACACATTTTGCTCGCAAATGAATAGATTATAATTATTAACATTTGTTGTCAACTTTTTACCGTTTCCTTCAGATATTTTATTTTAACTTTAAAAAAAAACAAGGATAAAATGATCTGAGGGTGTTGGCCAGTTATATAACTAATAAAATAAGTTATTTTAAATAAGTACATGTAGCTACAGTCATGGCCCTGGTCAAAAACTCTCAAACCTCAAACGTGATGTTCGGTTTTCAACTAAATTAGCCCATAAAATAAACGTTGAAAGATCATTTGACTTTGTGTTTCAAAAATCATCTTAAAAATCTTGTAATACCTTATAAACAACACAAAACAAATGGTTAGATGCGAGTTAACTGCTGCGCGCCCGTTTGTGTAAATATGCACAATTTTCACAACTATTTGAAAATAATTCAAAAACAGAAATGGCAAACTCAAATCGTACGGTGTGTCAAAGCTCAAAATTTACCGCTTTTTATTCTAGAAATTAATGCGGAATTACATCGGAAAGACTTACATCGATTTTCTCCCCGCATTATTCCCACGATGACATTCCGTATTATTAATACGGTAGTTAATACGGTATTAACTTCTAGAATTTAAAACGGCAAACTGTGAGCTTTGAGTGAAGCCTTTGGCACACTGTAGTTTGGTCCTTCAATTCTAGAGAATAGAAATGGGCGCACAGGAGTTAAAAATCTAAGATGATTAATAACAGACCCATGTGCGGGCTGTGCCAAATTCTGATTATATTTTTGACAACTTTTGACAAGTAGTCAGAATGAAACTTGGCACACGAACGAAGCAGCAACAAAAATGTAACTTACAACTGTAGATTAAACAAATTAAAAAAGTATGAATATAACTAAAGAAAAAAAACCCTTAGGATATTTTAGATCATTAATTAGAAAAGGATCGAGTGCAAAACGGAATCAATAAAAAAGAGAAAAAAAAAGTAACGACGAAAGTCGCATTGCCATAATCGACTTCTTGTAAACTTCGATCGAAAAATAATGCACATGCTTATTTTTGTTTTTCAACATTAAGGTCAAGGGCCAAATGTGTCATGGCAGGAAAACGCGCTAAAGATTAGCAATACGCTGAAAACATCAATAAGGCCCGATCTGGTCAAAAACGGAGAGTTACAAGGGCTGTTGGTTATAGGGTCACGAAACTAATACTGACTTGACTTCAGACTATTTTGTTTATGGACTTCAACTTCTAATTTTTTACTTGGCCATAAGGTAAATTCAATTTTTTTAAACTGATTTGAGGACCAGTCAAAACCATAATTATTTCCGGTAGAACATGGTTATCATGAGCTTATATAACTATGTTTTACCGGAAATAAGTAAGGTTTTGAGTCAAAACTTTTGACTGGTCCTCAAATCAATTAAAAAAATTTTTTACCTTATGGCCAAGTAAAACATAAGAACTTGAAGTCAATTAAACAAAATGGTCTGATAACAAAAACTCTGGACTGGCATGAGTCATGCATGGGTCATGCCGCATGACCTTAGGACGCAGAATAAGCTGACCTTATAAGTCCAAAAATATATTACTCCAAGACTTTGGAGGACAAGTTACGGTTTCTTGAGACCCTTATCTTATCGTTAGGGTGGTATTACCGGCACCGATCTTTGATGTGAGGCCAAATAGTGTTTTTCTTGTTCAGTAAAACGCCAATGGCATGATAATAATACGCGTTACTTACGGATTAGCAATTGACCGAAGGCACCAATATCGAGGCGTTTGCTTCTGATCCATACAGAAAAATACAACGGGGTACAGCGAAGGATAGAGAACGCTCTCGTCCGTTTCCAGCCCTAAAAATATCACGTTAGATTAGTTAAAATTTTCAAGTCCGACAACTTTCACATCAATTTTCGGCGCTTTTTGTGATCGAATTTCATAGATGAGAATTTTTTTTTTTCGAAACTAAGATAACGCAGTTTGACAGTAAATCACGAATTTTAGCTAAAAACGCCGCGAATTCACGCGAAGTAGCAAATTTATAAATTTTTAAAATTTGAAAAAAAAAGAAAATTGTCTGAGTAGATCCTATCAGCCTCAAAAATAATTTATGAGTACATGGACTGTAAATCTATTTGATTTATTCAGATAGCCATATGTCTGAATTTAACTCAATAGATTAGGAGTCATCATGAAATGCCCATACTTACGGTTAATAGGCAAGGTCATCACAAACGATTAGCAACTCTGTGAATGAAAAACAATAATTAATTTGTGATGGATTATGGTTTTTAATAAAAAAAAACGTTTTTTGGCATATCTAAAATGTTCTGAATTTTGAACTAGGGTCAAAAGTTTTAAATTAAAACGGTTACAATTAACAAATCTAAGAAATTTGAGTCAACGGTACAGTTTTGAGTTCCGTTGAATGAAAAACTGTGGGTTACAAATTTTCAATTTTAAACCCCCGCCCTCTCTGCCTACGCCCTGCACGGTGCAGGCTACACCCTAACATTTCACCCCTAATATTTGTTAAGGTAAAATGGAAGGGCCCAATGATAGATTTTTCATAAATGATGTACCATTTGAAAATCTCCCTAGAAATTTATGGAAAACTCCAAGATAACGCCGTCAAAACTCTATTGTCTCATCCCCTACGCACTATGCTTTAATATTTTATTATTTAGAATTTTTTGTGAAACATAAGAATGCACAATGAGTACTAATTTTGAAAAATCCATTCTATTCCGGAAATATCCTTCTTTTTGATAACCCTAGTTATTCATGAATACGATGTTATGAATTTGTTAATGAGTGATATTTTCGTTTTTCTGTTTGTTCATTAAGATATTTCGAAAAAATCTGTTCATCAATAATTCAAGAGTTGGACGAACCCGACTTATAAATTGACTCAAGAATTGCCGTGATTTCCGCTTGATTGTGATTTTTGTAACGCTCGGACACAATCAAAGCGGGATCAAAATCGTATCGGATAGTGCGTAGGCTGATTTCAACGTTATTTCCATTGGAGTTTCGAATCAGCGCGCGCGCACCATCCGATACGATTCTTATCCCGGTTTCATCGTGACCAAGTGTTATAAAATCACATGTGTTTTCATTACTGATTTTGACAGTGAAATGACAAGGTCAAGAGAAACGATTAGCAGTTTTGCGAATAGAGGAAAATACAATTAATATGGAATAGTCGGTATTCTATTTTTCTTTTTAAAAGAGAAAAAAGACATCAATCAGTAGTGTTGTGTCAATCAGTAGGCTTTTGTTGTACATTCTTTTGTATGATGTTGGGGTTAATTAGTAATTAAATGTCATAACCTATAAAACTTAATAACAGTGGCTTAACCAAAAAGGAAATTAAGCTATGGGGAGTCACAAATCAAAATGATCAGAAAATGAACAGAAAACGCTGAAAAGAGCATTTTTCTGGGTAATCCAACATTATGGCGGTTATGGGGCGCATAAATTTTCACCCAACTTTAGAATCAAAACAAAGAAGAGCTCTATAAAGCCAAAAGTTTTGGCCCAAAACTAATACGAATTTTACACAAATCAATGTTTTACAAATTTTGACATTAACCCCGCACCGTTGGCGGGGCCCACAATGTCACATAGACGATGTCACATATATGTAGTTCATGAAAACAAGCCATAAAACATTAAAGAAATTAGTCGTACATAAAATTCAAGATATCCCTGGTTCGTTCTTTATGTTCGGTTTTTTTTGTAAATTAAAAAATATCTAGTTTTACAAAATGCTATTCGAGGCCCTATTATCATCCACGGTGCGACATTTCAGACTTTTCCGCGGGGTCGCAAAAGTTTTTATTTCTAAAAACCATCTTATTCGACGTTGGATCCTCTTGAATACAATCGTGTCAAAAATAGTGAAACAATTGCCAGTTTTGGCGCTAGAGAGCAAAACAGATGCAAACAATGAGCAATTCATAAAGTTAAAATTTTCTATAATATTCTTTCCCTGACCCCGGGAAAAGTCTGATTGGAGTCTGATATGTCCCAATGTAACTATTCATAACAAAATTGACAACGTTTGCACTAGCTAGCGGTATAACTTTGTGGGCTTTGTTGGTTTTCCAAATTTTTACCGTTGCAGATCAATCACCATAGGTGTAAAACAAGTTTGACTTCGAGATATTTCGGGAATCGTATGAATAACAACATTTGGAATGAAAATATAGCGGAAAAAAATGCAAAATTGCACAATAATTTTTGAATTTACGGTGAGAATAATGAAATGTCAATAAATCATCGTAAATATTTTCAGCGTGCATCTAGGTGCTCAAAAGTGAACTAAAAAGAATGCTAGACAAGTGTAAAGTAAGATAAGTAAATCATTTTAAAATCTAGGAAAATTATACTATTAAAATCATTACGCCTCCCCACAAAAAAACTAACTTTGGACCAAAGCTACCGTTTCTTCTCGACCAAGAGGCCCCTTTAAATCACGCCAACTCTTACTTTACTTAAGTACTGTAATTAAATCAGTCTATAGTAGGAGTCTTTGTTGACGAAAATTGTAATCTAACCCGTATCACCAAGTTTTTATTTATACCCCTGAATTTTATGTTCAGACTTTTTTGTCACTTTTTCGGTCTGTCTGACCAAGGTTAATATATACTGATAGTATAATACTGCTTTTTGGTTTTATAAGTTGCTAAATTACAACACCTAAAATATTATATGGTGCGCTGTTATCTTTCAAAACCAAAATGAAAAAAAAAATCCATTCAATTCAATTTGTGCATAGATTATGTTATGAAAAATTTATTGTGTGGGCAGATAAGCTGGTAACGTTTTTTTTTGTCAAAAAATGAAATGTAACGAAAAAAAATTGAAACACAAAGGCGCACCTAATGTAATGGATAATCCGAGAATATAATCAAGAAATTCAATTTTATGAAGAAATTCAAGAAATTCAAGAGTTATATTATTTTGTGAAACAGGCAAGATTTGGATAATTGACAAAATCAGAATTACTAGACATGACATTTTCATCCAAAAGATTTTCATCAAAAAGATTCTTTTTATTGAGAATGTCTGACTTGAAAAAAAAAGTACAGACTGTGTCTGAAATGATACAGCCCATTAGACTTTGGTACCAATCCCAAAAAAATAACAAATTATGGAATGCTGTCATCACATAATGGAATCCTGTCATACACTCATATTTTTGTTTTTTGGGAATAAGCCAGCGTTAAAAAATAAGCCAAAAGAAATATTAAGAAGAGATATTAAGTACAGTCCCTCCTCTTTGTGACACACAGCCGTTATTTTTCACTGACACATGAATAAACTGTATAGTTTATTTACTGTATTGTACTCTTCACAACAAAATTCTCAATAAATGAGTAAAATTTGTTCCGAAAAAAAAATGAAAATACTAACATAAAACATCAATTGACAGGTCGGAAATAAGCGCCCTAATAGAGGTCGGCATCGCAAAATGTAAAAAAAACCTATAAAATATAAGCTATAATCAAGCCTGAACTTCATATTGGACGATTCATTTTTATCGAAAAATTCGACCTTTTACTCAGGATGTTTTAATGGACTAATTTCCTCAAAATTTGTACAATTTCTAATTTATTAAACATTAAAATTGTATTAACTTTTAGCCCTAATTATTCGATAAATTATTAGAAAAGTGACCCTAATGAAATTATTTTATAGGACAAAACCAGTCACATCATAGACTATGACGGGGTTTGTCCGGTTAAAAAATCCCATAAGGCTCACTTTCGGTTTTTTGAAAGATGTCCCTTACGGGCACTGAAAATTCTAAAACTAAGTGCGTTATTCACTACAAAGTCATAAGTCCAATTTAGATACCCCGCGTCTCGGAGGTCATATTTTTAAAAAATGTTGGAATTTTTAGACATAGTCCGGTTGATACGGCGATCTGACGCGAGTCAAATACATTATATTTTCGGTAGTAAAAAAATATTTTTCGGTCCAAGGATATTTAAAATGTCCATACATAAATTTGTGATTTATCGCCGTCTAACCGCGTAATAGTAATATAAAATAGCTTGACACTCGTAATGAAACCCCTCCCATGATCAATGACTAAAAGGTCAATTGAAAGAAAGAAAAAAAAAAGTGGCGGGATTGATTTATCGCATAGATACTTTTTTTACGGTTCCTAAATCACGAAGCCTATTTCAGCAGCGAAAACACGAATCACGGTTTCATCAAATCTGTTGATAGCGAACCAATCATGTTTAATTTTGGCGAAAGGTATTTGGAAAGTCTTTAAAACAGTGCGAATGAGTTTCGGCGAGTCAAGAGATTATCTCGAGTTTTTACAGTTTTGAGCTCTCAGGGGCTAAAATAAACCTTCGGGCCTCGAATTACAGAGTTGATGGTCAGGGACCTGACCATTAACACCCTTCCCGATCTGCCCTCCTGATTAACTTCAGAACATATTTCACAAGGTGCGCCGTTATCTTTCACATACAAAATGAAAAAAGTTTTAAAACCGGAAATTTGACCGGAAACGGAAAACCGGAAGCAAAAATTTGTCGCTGCCAAGTGATTCACTTAGAATATGGAAATTGATGATAAACGCCGCATTGTGTAGGTTTGTGTAATTCATGTAGAATATGAAAATTTACCATAATTTTCCAAAGAAATTCAACATTTTATGGTTAATTTATGGAATAGAATAGGGAAACTGACAATTAACACCATACCTGATTTGCTCTCATCATTAATTTCAGAACATGTTTCGTCAATATCGTCTTCATCGCTAAAAATATTAGATTAAATTAGAGGGAAATATAAAAATGAGTTATTTTTCTCGAGATTTTCTAGATAAAGGGTAATCAGCCGACAACTTATGAAAACACATCCCGGATTCTGACTGTGCCCTTATTTTGAATAAACAAACGTCCGTCAACAAGTCAATCAAGAACCTCATCAGTCTTTTTTACCGATCACTTTTTTGTTGGTTTGGAGATTAAACATGTGTTGTCGCCATCTCCCACCAATTTTTGATAAATTAGGGCAAAAAATGAGGTGCAAGGAAAAAGTGATGAGACATGGATTATTAGCGGTTTCAAAAATAAAATGTGGTAAAGCCTTTACGAAGATCAATCGATAAGTCTAAAATTTTACTGGCATTCTGGTGACATCCATTAAATTTTTCGTATTTAGTAAATAATTGAACTATTATGTACACCACCTAATCCCGGAAGTTAACGCCCCTAAAAAAATCATGAAAGTTAACAGTCGACTCGCGTGAACTTTTCCCCCCAGGCACTGTCTACTAAAGTTACCAAAATTGATAGAAGTTATCAAAATTCATGGAAGTTAACACACTTTTTTCTTCATAATTGTGTTAACTTCCGTAGACAGGTGACGTATGTGGTATTTTCATATTCGCAAATACTTTTTTCAAGACCAATCCTTCATGAAATTGAACGAGTTGGGATAAATAAATAAAAACAGGGAGCAAATATTCAATTTTAGAAGACAAATAAATGATGGATATGAATGATTAAATTAGCCAATGTTGTGACCACGTATTTTTTGACCTAATTTTTGCAATTTTCGGATAAATATATTCATCGCGTTCATCTAAAAAAATATAGACGTCAATTGGCCTCTAAATGGGTGGATCTAGCCAAAATAAAATAAAAACAAACAAAAAACGTGTCTCAGCGCAATTTTCAGATTTTTTTCTTGCATCAATAATTGGTAAAGAAAAAATAGAACTAAATTATTAACCGGCAGCTAGTGGCTATATAATACATATTCAGTCGGCAACTTATTAATTTATCTATTAATTAACTTATTAAAACATATATACATTGATGACAGGCTTCAGAATACATTAACCCTTAAATGCTGAGAGTTTGTATACACGCCCATGGTTTTCAACTACAGCTAAATCATGAGATTTTTTTTATAAAATACAGGGGATCCTGCTAATGCGGACTTTCTGGCGAAAAGTGTTTTTTTTATATTTAAGGTATTTAAGGTATTTTCGACAATAAAAAACGACTGTAAGGATCTAATAAGCTGAAAACGCGGAAATTTCTCAATGAAAAAGAATATCACAATGCCCACACCTAATTTGTGATATTCTCCAAACAATTCACTGTCTTGTAAAGCTCCCCGAAGTGTGGGTTGTTCCTCATCAGAATATTCAGCCAATCAGTGTCGGCCTAGCAAAAAAATACAAACACGTGAATTGTATCGAGAATTTTCCCCGGTTCCAGCTTATTAGATCCTTATGTCAAAAAAACGAAAAGTTGTTTTTTTAATTCTAGAAAAGTAATAGAACAGAAAACATGCGTCGTATTATTTTCTAGAGTAAAAAAAAAACGGCAACGATTGGCCCTTGACATATTATATGTCACAAATAATAGAGCAAAAAACTTCTAAATGCCAACCATGATGTTAAGAAATTTTGCAATTCGTGCGGATGATAGGAGGTGTCGCCAAGATTGGAGCCAGCTGATAAACGACGGGAGATGTTCGATACGCGTGAAATGCGCCTTCCGACTGAGTTTGGCTTTCTGTTCTCAAAAAAAGCCGACAACAAGGAAAAAAGTATTCATTTTTAATCGATGAGCGTGTTAAATTGCCTATTCATTCACATATTGCTCGATTTAACGGATTGAAAAAAATGTCAAAATAAACGTTTGAAACTTAACCTTATATAAAAAAAGTAGTTCAAACTGAACTTAGCTGAGTCATAAAGTTCCTATTATTCATGAATTTTACACGCTTACTAATTCATATGAACTTTTTGTTGGTTATTATATGTCAAAGTTCAAAATTATTGACCATAAAAACCAGGAAATTTAACTTTTCAACTTTGACAAATAATACATAAAGGATGAATTTTATGAAAAAGCATAAATCAGTTTCATAAAAACAAGTTCTAGAACAAATTACTTTGTGAGACCGAAATATACAACAAAAGTGACGGGAGTGTACAATTAGAATGTGCCGTTTATGGGAACAACACGGTAGATATGTTAAAGCGGGTTATGATTATTTCACGCAAAGACAGTATTTAAGATTCGAAGCTCTAATTTAGATCATTTAGGACCTCAACCAATGCAAAACGGACGAGAAAAGGCCTTTATGCCTTTCCGGCACAGATCCATTTGAGATCAACAGGTTTTCACCTAACAACGCTACATGGGCGGAATGAACATTGCGCCACATTCCTCAAATTTTCCCATATGTTCCTATATGTTTCACAGGGGAGCCACTTTTTAACACGGATTTTTTAACAGGCTTTTTTAGCACAAAAAATTTAACATGGATATTTTTAACACTGAAAACTTAGGTAATTTATTTTTAACACGAATATTTCTAAGACAAATATTTTTTAGCATGTCGTGTTAACTAAGCTTCCCCTTGAAGTATCACATAAATATGGGTATTCCTGAAAATGTTTCCCAAAAATTACAGCGCAAGGGGTGTGGATCAAAAATTTTTATAATATTATATTAACCAAACAATGATTTAAAACAATTTTTTGTAACGAAATACATTTTTTGGAAACAAAATTTTTTTTTTTCATATTTCGATTTTTTTTAATAGACACTAACACGCTAATTGTAAGTTATGTTTTACTACGCCAAATTTGGCATACATATATTAATAAATCGGTGTAATAAATTAAAAATTAACGCATATACTACAACCGATCTTATTACCGACCAGACTTAAAAAAGATCAGCAGAGTTTATTAAAAGATGGTAAACGAAAAAAGTAGAGGCAATAGTTTTGATACAAAAATGTATATGTGTTAAAAACAGCTCAATTAGGTTCATTTGGGGATACACAAACAAAGAATATTTGAATAGTAGATCTTTAAAAAATGTAATTGAAGATATTATTCGTGTAAAAAATGATACCCAGCCCGCGCTCGATTCAATATTTATTTTATTTCTAATACAGTTAGGGGTCTCTAGATGTGCATTTTTGATTTACGAAAAACGTGCACGTCTAGAAAGATATGCACATCTAGAGACCCCTGACTGTATTTTGTATTATTGAAAAAAAAATAAGTTTATTTAACCATTATTTCGCTAAAAGTCCAAAAACAGTAGACGCGCGAAATAATTTTCTAAAACTTTTCGCCGATTATCACAAATTTGAAGTAACTAAAACATTAATGAAAAATCTGACAAACGCAATTGTTGCCTGCCTTTCGAAAAATTTTCCCATAAAATTTATGGGAAGTGTTCCTCATTCACAAATTTAGACATACACAAAACAAAAAAAGTCACATTAAATTTGCAATAACAAAAAAATAAATATATGGTATTATGTAAAAATGGCGTGGGAAATTGAAAAAACAAAAACTTGCTAGATTAGTGTGATTTGTAAATTTCACCAGCCCCATAAAACATTCCTCTAATTGCCAACTCGCTCCTAATGGTTGCTTTACTTTCGCGGCGACTTTGTGGCTTAAATTGGCCATAAAATAAATTCTCAAATGCCATAATGGCATGGTCTTTAATGTCCTCCACCCCGATGTGAGCATCGGGAGTGGGAATTTCTTCGCGACCAGCATGGATATTATATAGACTTTCGGATAGGGTTTTAACTTTTTTTGTTTTTGTTTTGAAAAAATAGAGTTCAACAAATAAAGAATAAAATGTAGGTCCAAAAAATGAAAAATGTTATTTGTAGAAAAAAAAAATTAACTTTATTTGAAAAAAAATAAATAAATAAAAAACACGCACGACTTATAAAAAATAACTCTATTTTTTACTGTATCTGAGTGTTCTTACAGGTTGTTATTTATCAAAATTATGCCGTTCTAGAATAATTTTCCATTAAAATGTTTAGATAACTGAAATTTGATACGCTTGACGTTCTTGAATAAAAACAACTAACTTAGAAAATATTCTAGAAGATGACTAAGTGTATGATTTTTTTAAACGACGACCTATATTTGGATTTTAAATTCAATAAAAATAGTGAATATGGGGGTTTGGGGAAAAGTATTTTTTATCGGTACTATACTGTTCGACCAGAGTAAAAAAATATTACGCTTTATATTTCTACATTCTAGGATCCGTACTCTAAAATGTTCCAAAATGCCTTTCTTAGTTAAATATACGAAATGATGTCATTTTCTATATGAATTACGATTTTTAACGTTCAATTGACGGGCGTGTTTCGACTTATGATTTTTGTTCGATCTCGAATAGACATTTTCCGACAGTCTTCGTAACGGTTCACGATATACCATCTAGAATTTAGGTAAAACATACGTGCTTAGCACAACGAAAATTTATGGCGAACGCTCTGTAGCAGTAAATTTTTATTTCATTGTTTGAAAAATTGTTACCAATAAAAAATTCGTATGCCAAAAAAAAACTCGCAACCCCAGCTTAGTCTAGCTCTAGTAGATCTTCGTCTGCTATAATTTACGTCATCATCCATTACTCTTCAGAATGGCGGAATCTCTTTCTATAATTCTCGATGGTTATAATATTAATTTCCATTGATTTTCTTCTACAAGCTCTCGAGTTTGCGATACACAGTTTTAGCTCTTTAGCCACATTTTTTGCCTAACAAAAGTGGCTAATTATTATTGTTTTTTGTCTATGTCCTTGTTACTGTTTTTTTTTTCAAAAAAATATTTTTTGGTTCATAAAAAATAGAATCACTTTTTTTTCAGATTGTTGAGATTGTTAGAAACGCAAATTGAAAAAAATACATGTTTATTTCGTACTCAAAAAAGAGGCGAACAATTTTACCTGGGGGCATACACCAGGTGGCGCCTTCTCAAAGGATGTATAATTAATATACAAATTGATGTCATTTTGATTAGCTGGAAAAGACGGAAGGAGCAAAAAACGTAGAAGACGAAAAATGATAAAAAAAAAGTGTGAACAAATTAGCGGAACCCAACGGTAATGGTGATTTCCGAACAAAAAAAAAGTGTAACGAAAATAAAAGAGGGGCAATGATTCACCCCCGGCATTAGGCGATTGGAAGACACCCAAAAGTGACATGAATTCCTAACGAATCCAAAGTTGATCTTTAATTTATCGGACAAAGATTTAAGACTCTATATTGTTTTCTTTTTAGTAGTTTTCATTTTTCTATACCAATCAGAACCTCTTTCAGTAGGGGTTATGCAATTCGGCCTTCGGTCAAATGCCAAGTTCGTGATGCGATTGACGCACCATAAACTACGATTTTATACGGGCCCAAAAATACAATTATAAGTACAGTGCCGTTTATTCAGTACAGTATTGGCCAGTACAACCCATCCCCGGGTAAAATTACGACATAATTTTAAAAAAATGGTTATGATATTCAGCACCGTCTAATATTCTGTATATCATGTGCATATAATTTATATCCATTATACTGTAGGCTATACAGTATAGCCTATACAGTACAGTATAGGCGTTACTACATATGTATAATTTGTACATATGTAGTATAGCCTATACTGTACAGCCCAGGGCTCGGTAAAAGTTACTTTTCCTCAAAAGTCCGTTTGAACTGCCGAGGAAAGTTAAGGAAAGTTTTATTTTTTGGACACATACGACAGTTGAGCCCTGGTACAGCCTATACTGTATAGGAAAAATTTAACCCCTGTCGCGACATGTCGTAGCAAGTAAAAACAGCGATTTTGGGTAATTAAGAATTGAAGGACTATAAAAAATAAAATGTATATATTATACCTGTAGCCTTTTCTATCAAATATAAAATTTTGAAAATTTAACTCCTAGGCTCACAATCTAGCAATAATATATTCTTACAAAGTTACTTTGTGATGTTCTCCAATTGACAAAAAATATGTTCACTTTAAAAGTAAGCGTGTTATACCTCACAATTGAGACCACTTTTTTCTAAAAAAATTTGGCAAAATACGTGGTTATCATTTATTTAACTCCGCAAGTGCGTGTATATAGACACGCAACTTTTTTTTCGTTGATTTAAGACATATGGAGGCCCCGTAGGGCAAAACGGGTATTGCTGACCCCCACAACTTTTCGAGAAACTTCGATTGACGGTGTTTTTGCGTAGGTTGGAAATTTCAAACAGCTCTCTAGGGGGCCCTGGTGGCCCAAATCAATTTCTGAATAGTCAGATCGACGTAGTTTGACGAGCTCTACAACTTGGCTTTTTTATTGCGAATTATTATGATTGTTCTAAGTGCGTGTTTATATACACACATTTTTCCCCTACGGGTTCCCAAAAACTCCTTCCCTTGAGAGTTAAAAAATACAACTTAACAAAACGTGATAACATAAGTGTAAACCTTAATATATATCAAATCGGAAAACAACTTACTAACATTGTACGACCTGATATGATTTTTCCATCCCAGAAGGTAATTAGCCCCGAATTTTATAATTGTAAGTCTTCAGAAAATTATGTTTTTTTTGTTTTGTTCATCAACTACGGTATGTTCAAGCTATATGCTGTTTGTATTCCTTTGTCTGACGAGTGCAAGAAAAAACGGAATATATTTTTCTTGTGCCTTTGATTGAGGCAGTAATAGGATTAACCTCAAATCAATGACAGTGTAATCACCCGACAATGCCACATGTCCGAGGGGTTAAAATTAGCTGAGGTTATGAATTAGAGCGTGATTACAGCGAATTTTGGATTTAAGGCGAAGGATCAATTAGATTTAAAACATAATCGGATGTACGAGTTCCAGGGGCTCCAATTCGGTGGGCAAATATCGAAATCAAGTTATAGGTAAGGAATTCCTAATTTTTTTTGCCGAAAATAAAGTGATTCATATGTTGCTGGAAACATTTAACTAGGGGTATTCGACCACGCCGAATCTCATTTTGACAGTAATAACCGCTGAAAATCGACCGGTTTGGTGACAATTTCCATTAAGCACTAGAATATCATGTTTTTTGGCTCTAGTACCCGGTCCTAAAGCTGCTCGAACGAAATTTTTCATTGTGAAATAGAGCTCGCATCAGCGGTCCTTTTGATATGTCCCTAAGAGTGGCTTAAAGGGGCCCGACCACATCACCACCTGGTAAGGACCATTTGTGGTCGCAAAAAACCGTTTATGAGTACTTTCGCAAACACACAATTTGGTCGCGAATTGAAGTTAAAAATATGGTGTTTTGGGTGAGGTTTCGCGATGAAATGGTCTGGTCGCGAAAGTAATCATAAACTGGGTACCTTCACCCCTGGTAAGTTCTGGTAATTTTTAACATCGCTTAAGTACGGCAATATTGTGTTTATTCGAGAGTGTATTTGTGAACATACAAATTCACTCGGTTAAATTTAAAATAAACTCAAATGAACACGAAATCACATTTTTGTGTAAATCCGTCTGACTACAATAAAAACTGACTCTAGTTCATAAATATAATATATTATTTGCTCTTTAAACCAATTTGGCTCTTTAAATCGGGCAAGTCAGCCAATGATCGTTTTTTTTGTTTTCTTGGGTGCAACCTAGCCGTCAAAAATGGCAACAATCCAATATGGAGAATTTTGATTTGTTGCACAAGATCTCATATCTGGTCAGACCGCAACTCCCAAGAGTTAACTCCCTGATGCCAAGTATGATCGTAAAATTTCATTGCGAGTTTTCGAAGTTGATTTAAAGAGAAAACGATACCTATACCGTGTGTTCTAGCATGAACTGTCATAGATTATTTAGTACTAGTAAACATGTTAAGAAAATAACGTCGAAACGTAAATTTCACGTGCCTCTAATCGGTCCAAGCCATGAACCCAATAAACTGTAATTTAACACTTCCAAGGATTGGTGAATGAGCAAATGATGTGCAATTAAATTGAGGTTAACGTTTTTATGCTGATGTTAACACAACTCTGAAAAAAACGCTAATGAATCGATAACCCCATTTACCTGCAAAGGTGGCAGAATAAATTTGACACGCCACCTTGAACTTTAACGCGACACCGAATTCCACAAAATCGCATCCCGTTAACACCTACAGTCCCGATATTACTTTTCCCCTTGGCGGGACCGATGGGGCCATTTGACACATATTTAACTTATTTTTCGTCAATAATTCATAAGTAACTCTTGTTTCTCGACAAGCTCAAATGGGTCTGATTTGGATTCTCCATTGATAATTTTAAAATGCAATATATTTTTTATACACCACCTAACCATGTGAGATAACACATTTTTTTCCAAAAAAGGTGTTATTTCATATGAAAATTGTTATCTAAAATGCAAACTGTTATCCCACATGGGTAGTGCGTAGGTTAAAACCCTGTAAACTTGAACAAAAAAAAGTGTTATCTCAAATGCAAATAGGCTTTTTCTCTAGATTTAAATTACAAATTAACAGATAAAATGAGCAAATGTTTCATTTTGTACGCGTATCATGATATAAAACAATATAATGAACGAAAAAAAATAAAAAAAAATGTTATTTTTCAAATGATGTTAAAAGAGAGTCGATGAAAATTGGAAGAAGTTGGTGTTGATTATTTTGACAAAAACAGTTTGTTGTACTTTTTTATGTTATCAAACTCGACAAAAAATTACTAAGTGTTGACGGATAAAGTGGAAAAAGTTTCCAAAAGAGCTAAGGGGACGAGTGGAAAAATTTGAAAAATAAAGGGGTGCAAATAACGGCGGACCTGGTGTGATTTTTTTTAGATTTTTTTTTTTGCAAGACTTTGAGCGAACGCCAAACATTTCAACCGTTTAACATTAATATGAAAGCTGTAGTGTCCTTTGGGAGTTAATTTGTTTTCAGAACTGATAAAAAATGTAATAAATATCCAAAAAAGTGTTATCTTAATTGCAAACTGTTATTTCACATGGTTAGTACGTAGGCGGAAATGCTGGAAATAATAAGAGCAAAAAATGACGAAAAAAGTGTTATCATAAAAATGGTGTTATCTCACATGGGCACTACTGGAAAACGGAGAAACTGGAAAACGGAGAAACTTGAATACGGATAAAATTTTATCCGTTTTCCAGTTTCTCCATTTTCCCAGTCGAGAAGTAAGGGAAAACGGAGAAACTGGAAAACGGGTAAACGGAGAAACAGGAAAACGGATAAAAATAAAAATAGAAAAAAAATGTTAACGCAAAATATTTTCTCCGTTTTCCAGTTTCTCCGTTTTCCAGTAGTGCCCTCAAATGGTTATATGGTGTATTATAGACCTTATTCTAATGCCCACTAGATTTAGATTTTTAAATATAACTTCAACAAATCTCTGAAAAAAAATATGAACCGGCCAACTGAATTGTTAATAATATTGCGACTGAATGTATCCAAAACTGTTCATACAGTAGGCATTAGAGAATTACCTTAGGAACAACAAAGCTGATTGGATTTTTTTGTATTGTACGCAAAATTTTTTGTATAAATAACCATTTCGACAGATTTTTAATTCTCCGAAAAACAGGTGTCCAAATGTTGGCAAACTTTTCGAAAATCATACTTTATAACGTATAACGGTTATACTATAATTTCTTCCGTCGTTATATATTCAATCCTACGTAATTTGTTGCAACATGTTGGTCAATTACGCAGTCAATTGAGTTTACACTTAACATTTTTCCAAGTATTGTGTTAACTTCAGTGACTGAAGTTCAGTCTACCTTAGTAAGCACATAAAATTATTCACGTGTGTATAATGCATTCAATAAATATTTTTTCTATGACGTTAACTCCTTTATTTAAAAAAAATTAAATGAAAGCAAACAGGTTCCAACCCTTCGTTGGTTGAATATTTAATAACTATTAAACTTTGACAGGTGACTGTAAATAATTTGTCAACATATTCGTGGTATAGTATTTGTGTTAAGATGCATCCGTATAATTCAAATTAGTTAACGACATAATATTTAACACTTAAAAATTTAGAAACATAAAAATCGATATCACGCTGTATGAAAGAAATAACCTACTTTTTATAATCATTAGTATTTTGGATCCGTTAATGATCAATAGATTTTTGTGGAAAATAAAGTCTTTTTCTTCTTTGTGAAGTTTTGGTACATGGAAAAACATTAAAAAATACTTTTTAGTTTCGGTACCTGAAACATTGATACGGTAGTTCTTGTTCTCGACACATTCTTCACGCTTCGCTCGAAAAAAATATTATCGTGGAAGCAAAGAAAAAAAAATAAGCTCGAAAAGTGTCGAGAACAAGATAGAGGGGTTTTCGCGCGAAAAAAAAATTCGCTTAAGGGTTAGATATTGAAAACTGAATACAAGGAGGACCTAGACATATGAGCGGTAACCTATTTTGGATTACCAGTAGGCTGTATGATCCCGGAGCAACACAAAATACGATTTTAAAAAGTTCGACAACCTGACGAGTTATCTTACCAGTGGTTATCTTACCAACGTTGGGTTATCTTACCACTTTTCGGACCAAAACGTATCTAGGTTTCTAATTATTTTCCCAAATGTCCTGAGCAGTTTTTTTTCAGTTTATTTTAAATTCCGTTATTTTTTACGATTTATAGACTTTTTATGTTTTTGGTCGATTGCAGGAATGGAAAAACGTGTGATTTTGTGATTTTTGTGATTGCATTTCCATCCCTGGTCGATTGCAACTGTTTTTTTAATTATATAAACGGAAATCGTAAGACACAATTTATAAAAGTGTGATCGACCATACTTTTAGACTAAAGTGTCTTCTAATCTCTCTTCCCTCAAACACCTCAAAGCCGTTATTCAATTGCGCGACAGTTTTCCAATTCGCCACAGAAAATTTCTCTTCAAAGGAGCCTCAAATAAAGAACCCTCAAATCAGGGTCGTTTGTTTGGATGAACTTTTTCCAGAAAAAGGGAAGCTGAGTTTTTCATGGGAGCCCTGGGACATGTTTCATTAGTAATTTTTCAAGTTATTAATACATATAGTTTTTCCTAATTAAATTCTTATTAAAGTAAGTTTTATGTTTCAATTTTATCCGTTCGTCCGTGGGTAAAGCACTGCGCCGTTATCTTTCAATTTCCCATTCTCTTTCACTATTTTGTTTTTTAAAGATAACGGTGCTCTTGGTGTATATAAAATAAAAATTGGATTGTTAATATGTTAAAATTTTTTAACTTAACTCTCAGGGGAAGGACTTTTTGATGACCCGAAGGAGGAAATTGTGTGCATATATGCACACACTTAAAAGTTCACAATATTTCGCAATAATTCTGGTAAAACTGGTAAAGCCAAGTCGTAGAGCTCGTCAAACTACGTCGATCTGACTACTCAGAAATTGATTTGGGTCACTAGGACCCCCCTAGAGAGCTGTTTGAAATATCCAACCTACGCAAAAAGACCGCTTATGGAATTTTCTCGACAAGTTGAGGGGTCAGCAATACCAACTCTGCCCTACGGGGCCTCCTTATGCCTTAAATCGACGAAAAACCAAGTCGTGTGTATGTATGTACACACTTCCCCTTGCGAGTTAAAATCCCTTAATTGATTCCCTTAATTAAGGCGCCACCAAAAAATGGCTGGTCCAGAAAAAAGTTATTCAAAACACGAAAAAGCGCTTACTTGGCGACCAGAGTCGTTTTTGGGGATAAAATGTCGCTTAATTGAATAACGACTCGGGGTGTCTGAGACGAGAGAGATTAGAAGACACCGTGTCTCCCAACATGAGAAGTCATCTTTCTTTTCGGGTGATAGCAGTTAACTCATTTCAAGACTTGTATAACTTTACCGTCCGGGGCCAATTAACGGGTGGGAAGAAGTCCTACAAGTACCACGCCGCGTGGTCCACGCGTTAATTGGTCACCACCTGTTAATTTGTCAAAGTTTTTCATGTTTCTTACGTTATAGTCTATTTCTGAAAACTTTGCTATATATATGCGCTTTATTACAGATTTTCACAAGCGAACTTGCCGAAGTTAAAATTAGCGAATTTATGTTCAAAAATGTTTTAGTGAAAATGCGGACAGTGTGGTAATCAGTCATTTTCAGTTCAAAGTAATAAAAATAGGGTGTGCCGTCATGTTTTCAGTAGAAAATTCTCAAATAAGTGAAACATAACAGCGCAAAATATAGCGGCGCATCCGGTGAATCAAGAGAATCAGCCACATAAAAATATCGCCAATACCGGTAATAAGGGGTTAAAGTTCGAAGTCCGGTAATGTGGTTTTTAACAACAGTGGACACCACAACATGAATGTAATAATACTCAATCATTTGGTACTTTTTTTGGATTTGGAGACCCTCGTAAATTTTTTTGGGATAGCCTAGTGTGAATTCCGCGATAACAATTTATTTTTGCTATTACGAATATTATGATTGCAAATAATAATTAATTACAATGTACAACAAAATGTGGCGGTCGTAGCGCGTGACGCATACTATAAATCTACCCGGTAAAGTAGGCACCAAAAATAGGCTCAGAAACATTGACGTCAAGAATTAATAGTTCCTCTTAGTACATAAGTGCGTTTATGAACAAAGGGAACTTTTAGTAACTTTTGACGTCAATGTTTTTGGAACTAATGCATTTGATAAAATTACGGTATGGTCTATGCCCGGCGGTATGGCCCATACCGTATGGGCGACAAATATTGTTCAGGCCATACACTGTTGACCACTTGGCACATTTTTTGATATTAAATATTACCGTTGCAACGCGTTGTGACCTTACTTATAGGTTTTCAGTGAATACTTGCTTTGAAAAGTGCACATATTCAGAAACTGCATAGTAAATGTACATCTAAAAAAGTGCACTTATAGACGCACTTCGACAAAATAGGGTGATTGTGATGCGTTGTTGGCACGACTTCTTAGAGCTCACTTCTTAGATTATAAGTTATTCTAAACGTTCTTTTTGGGTTTACCAAATGATACCGAAACCAAATCGACCATTTGAAAGAAAAAAAAAATAACTCAACCGTTACAATTGGACCGTTGAATTATGAATGGGGCTCGCTTACAAGATTTTTAGTTGTATATGACAACTTCTTAAGAGTGCGTCCTATTTTTGGCCTGAATTTCAAATTTATCTTTAACCCCCCCCCCCCAAGGGGCAGACCGAGATTTATAGACACGGGCAGTGTGTTGGAAAAGTTGCCCAACGTTCCAAATTTCCCTAACGCCCAATGTAAGCTTTGGCCAGCGCTCGAATTTTCCCTAACGCTCCCAGCACGTTAGGAATAAAAATTTCCTCAACGCCCAACTCACCCCAACGCTTCCCACACTGGGCGCGGGATTCTTTTTCGGTAATTTAAGGTATAAGATGGGTGCATACGGTGAAATACCCCCAACTTTTCGAACAAAAAATAGGATCGGTGGGATTTTCAGCCAAATTTGGTCACCGAGAATTGCCCAAAAAATTTCTGATTTCCCCAATTTTTCTCAAATCTAGCACACATTGCCACTTAAATGTTAGTGATCACGAAAGTTCGAAAGTTCGAGGGTACCTTTTTCTTCCACATAAATGTCTAATCAGCACGAAATATGATGGAATTCGATTTACAGATCAATTTCCAATTTTATTTTAAAGTGCAATGCGGGTAGCTTCTAAAGAGCTGTCCGATTTTTACCCTAAATGGCAATCGATCTTTAATGAATATTCCACACAAAAAAAAAAGTTGAAAAAGTTTACTTTAAGACATCTTTATTTTTGTTTATTGGACTTTGATACTTCAATTTTTGACATAATCAATACGGAAAAAGCCGTTCAATTAATGTCTATTTGATCGTACCTTATATCGCTTATTTTAAGACAAAAAGACGATTATTGAGAAAAAAGGAGCATACGGTTCGGAATGTATAATCCGTTACTTTTAATATAAAACGCAAATGTACTTAAAAGTTAATTAGGTTATAAAATCCCATACTGTAACGAGACAAGCAAATCCTTAGGCTAGGATAATTCAAGACGTACTTTTAAATTACCTAAAAAGCTAAGTGAATGTTAAACCCTTGAAAATTAACGTTAGGACCAAGTAAAAAGTGTAATACAGTCACTCGGCTTATCCGACCATTTTTTTGTGTTTCCAAAACTAATAGAGACAAATATCATGAACTATATGAAAAAGCTAAGGCTGGCGATAGCTGTAGCCGTATCGGAACGACGAAGCTATATCGTAACGAACGATCTATTTCGTAACGGTTTTTGGCCTGTGAAAGTGTTACGATATAGTTTACACATCTGCAGTAGTCAACTAATAGTTTAAAACATGAAAATGTCAACCGAAATTAGAACAGTGTCCCATGGAAATACACAGACCATTAATGTAATTTTTGTTCACAGCACATGTGGAGGTTTACCACTTTTAGTGCTCGCGTAAGTGGGTAGGTGGACAACGTGGTTTGATTAACTTGTTAACTACTCAGCGTCTCATATAAATTCCCGGTGTTTTTATGTCGGTGTTTTTCTTCTTGAGGAGATTACAGTTTTTTGTACACGAAAAAAATATATATATTTTTTTGAAAAATTTTACTTGCCTCCCGCGTAAAACAAAAACTGGATGAAGAATAAAACTATGAACATTCAGAGAGGCTCAACCAGAAAATCGAAAACTCCGAAAATGCGGAACACGAAGAAAATCTTCTCCGTTTCCGGCTTTGTACGTTCCCCCGTTTCTCCATTTTCCTGTTTCTCGGTTTTCGGATCTGTACTCGGAAAACAGACAAACCTGAAACGGAAAAAAATTACATTAATCGATTGTTTTAATCTCGAACATTTAAATTTAAATAACGACGATTTCAATTCTTCTCCGTTTTCAGATTTCTCCGTGTTCTTGCGGGTTTTTCCAGTTTCGGGTTTCTCCGTTTACGGTGACTTCAAAAGTCCAAAACGGAGAAAAGTCGAAAATTAAGTGACTCTCTTAAGTGACGCAGCCAAGCCGTCAAAAACGTCGCGTCACTTAAAGGAGTCCAGTCAAAAACGATATTTAAGGGGTACTTCTCATATCAAAAAAAAAAACGCGTGACTCAAGGGAGTCGCGTCACTTAACGGGCGTCACTTAAGGGAGTCGGGACTGTATCTCCATTATCGGCGTTTTCTATTGTCAGGATGTGCCTTCAGCGATGATCAGCTTAGTACTTACTGATTATTTCTTGGCGTACTTCCATTGTTGGTGTTCGTCACCATTACTTATTTCTCAGGACTTTCGCCGCATATCTAAAAACAAAGGGTTTAGGGCATTAATAACAAAACATGTGTGTTTCTAAAAAAAATTCTGTTTCCCACTTCATCATCGCTATTTTTTCTTGGCCAAAATCTATATTATTTTTTGTATCTATTTTTTAAAAGTTGACTAGATGAATTGGGCAAATTATCATAATAATCGGGGCTGCTTTGAAATAAATATATTCAACGCAACTGGTGATCATTCTAAGTTTAATTATCTAAGACACGAATGAAGGGGAGCGTGGACACTTTCTAAATGTGAATCATGAATTTCTGATGGAAATTTTTGATTAAGCCCCTTAGGAGTTCAATCGTGAGTTCCATTCACTTCTGGAGCACTTCTACCGCAACGATTTAATTCTGATATTTTTGAACTGGCAAAAGTACCAGGTATATTTTAAAAAGTGCAAAATAACTGCCCGAAATATTACATTTATGCAATTTCAGATGGAAGGCAATTTTGGGCACAATTGGAACTGGTGTAAAGCACAAACTGAATAACTTAAAAGACCAATTGAAAACAGGCAATTTGGCGAACATTTGAAATGAATGTTGAAAAATATGAAACCGTACCAACATTTTGTACTCAAAGCCGAAATTTATGCCACATTGTCAGGGGTCTCTTGTGCAGTTTTTAATGTGCGATTTTTTTTTTCGGGAAGGAAGAATATTTCAAACATCACCTTTCCGGTTACTTTCGCGTACGCAAGCTTGAAAGATTTCAGAAAAAAATAATACATGTTAATTTGAAAATAAAACAGTCTCGAAAAGCGGAGGCGATATAAGTAAGCTAAATTTAATGAAAATTTGAATTTTGGTTTTTGCGAAATACAAATTAACCTACGCACTGACGAAGATCTTTATGGACAGTACGGTCGACTAATTTAATTTTTTGCACTTTTTACCTAAAGTGAACTTTACTAATACCATACGGTAAACATTATGTTTATTTGTAAACAAATCGACCGTACCGTCCTTATATCCAAGTTTAAATTTAAAGTGATGACTTTCATCACTTAAATTTTAGGCGTCAAAATCATTCTGTTCCGAACGCTTAAAAACGCACAATGCCAGATACACTTAATTCACATAAATGTCAAAATCGGCTTACATTTTGACACATCACCGGTCATTGAAGTCCAAAAACTAGACTTTCAGCGCTTCATTAATTTTTAACCATTTGCCGAACAGCCACCTGATATTACCGAAGGGGTTGTAACGTCTCTGAAACTATTCTATGAAAATACTATCTCTCTCACTTTTAAGTTATCATCACTATGACCCCCAATTTGGGGGCCCCAAAGGCAACATTCCTGCAACGAGAATGACCAGCATAATATGCTGAGCATATGCTCATTTTCTTTTAAATATTTTCTGATAAAATTTGAATTTTCTGGTAAAATAAAAAAAAGTTGACGATCGAAATTGTGCATCCCGAAAACAGTTTCAAATACTGCGTGCAGTATTGACAAATAATAGTAAAAACGCAGGTAACTTGTACCTAATTATTTTACAGAAAGGTAAGATTTCGTCATCTGTACGCTTACGCCCTGCGCACTTATATTGCCATTTTTGCAAATACTTTCGCAATATAACTGCGCAATGGGTGTAACCATTCCGATGACATTCACATACAATATAAGAATTCGCCAAAAATTATCGCTGGCGATTTATCTTGGGTAGCTGTAAATTTCAACAGACACTTTGTTACAATCTAAGTAATGTTTAACATGGATAAAGAGTGTCTTAAGAAAGATGAACTGATCGAACTTTTCGACCAATTACACATTACATATTTTATCTTTAAAATAACACGTACCTGTCATTTTTTGCAAATTTTATCCGATGACGATGTAATTGATCGAAAATTTATGGTAATTTGATTTTTGGAAAACTCCAAAATTTCCAAGTAATTAGACCGTCATCGGTTTACATGACAAAAATGGTAGTTACATGTTATTTCAAGACCAAACTTGACGAATATGTAATTGCTTGATAAATTTGGTCAATTCAATTCCCTTGAAAAAGAAATTGAAGATCATGTTAGACATTATTCAATTTATATTATGTTACATAATCTATTAAACCTTGACTATGTTTCGTAGATTATGTATCATAACATAGATTAAATAGTTTAAATAGTGTTTAATTGGCCGAATTTGTCAGACAATTACACATTCCTCAATTTTTTGAACCATTGACGGTCTAATTGGTTGAACATTTCTGAGTTTTTGAAGAAATATACAATTACGCGAAATTTTCGACCAATTACACCGTCATCGGATTATATATCTATGTTACATAAGATATGTACGATTTCACTGGCGTTCGCCTCTGCAACCGTCATTTTACCAATTGATACCTTTAATAATTGAACCTCATCATAATTCTCTTTCGTTCACTCATCACTGGACGTATGTTTGTAAAAAAAGCAAAAATAAAAATCGACGCAGAAATTTAAAGCATAAGAAAAATATAAAGGAGGAAAAAGACACAAAATCCAAACTCTGAAATGATCGAAATGAAATGGAGCATTTAATAGATGTATCATTTCATCGGTTGAACTAAAAAATTTATCTCTTCTCTTTATGCATACGTGTCCGTCCTCTCGTCCCTTTTTTTGGTTCTATTTTTNGGGGGAAATGCGTGTAAATAAACACGCACTTAAAAAATTCACAATAATTCGCAATAATTCAAAAATGATTCAAAAATGATTTGGGCCACCAGGGCCCCTTAGAGACCTGTTTGAAATCTCCAACCTACGCAAAAAATAACACCTTCAATCGAATTTTCTCGAAAAGTTGAGGGGGGTCACCAATACCCGTTTTGCCCTACGGGGCCTCCATATGCCTTAAATCGACGAAAAAACCAGTTGCGTGTCTATTTACACGCACTTCCCCCTTTGAGTTAACATGGATAAAGAGTGTCTTAATTTAAGACTCTTAAGAAAGATGAACTGATCGAACTTTTCGACCAATTACACATTGCATATTTTGTCTTTAAAATAACACGTACCTGTCATTTTTTGCAAATTTTATCCGATGACGATGTAATTGATCCAAAATTTATGGTAATTTGATTTTTGAAAAAACTTCAAAATTTTCAACTAATTACACTGTCATCGGTTTACATTACAAAAATGGCAGTTACATGTTATTATAAGACCAAACCGGACGAATATGTAATTGTTTGATAAATTCGGTCAATTCGATTCCCTTGAAATAGAAATTGAAGATCATGTTACACATTATTCAATTTATATTATGTTACATAATCTATTACATAATCTTATTACAGTCCCCACCCCAAATAGGTAACACCCAAATAGGTAACAAATGACGTAATTACCCAAATAGGTAACAACTTTTTTTTCAAATTTAAATTACCCAAATAGGTAACAATTTTAATCACAATTCTACACAGGGGTTGGTTATATGGTCACCCATTTATGCCGTTATAAGGTCAAGTCAGTTTTTTTGCACTACGGTCAAGTCAGTTTTTTCTATAAAATCATGTCTTTTTGAACCTTTTTCCCAGCACTAAGGTCTTATTGTGGAAAAAAATTCAGGTTGGTTATAAGGTCAAGTCAATTTTTTCAAAGTGCATTACGGTCAAGTCAGTTTTTTAGACTTTCATCTTATAACCAACCCCCTCTGTATATATACGTTATCAAAGATGAATTAATTTGAATTTTTTTAGTTCGAAAAAAAAAATGAAATAAAAAAACACAGTCAGATACATAGTAGAACAAGATTCTGTTATGAGAAACAATAATTATTTTTTTATTCAAGACCCAAACTAAAATGGGTTTTCCGTTCTCGATACATAATAACTACTACTACGTATATAAAACATCAAAAAGGCCATTTTTTGGCTTAGAGATCCCAATTACCCAAATAAGTAACAATAACCCAAATAGGTAACAAAAATTTCAGAATGATGTTGTTACCTATTTGGGGTGGGGACTGTACATAATCTACCTTGAGTATGTTTCGTAGATTATGTATCATAACATAGGTTAAATAGTGTTTATTACTAGATTCATAGTGTATTTTAAGTGAGATGAATTGACCGAATTTGTCAGACAATTACACATTCCTCAACTTTTTTTTAACCATTGACGGTCTAATTGGTTGAACATTTCTGAGTTTTTGAAGTAATATACAATTGCGCGAAATTTTCGACCAATTACACCGTCATCGGATTATATATCTACGTTATATAAGACATGTACGATTTCACTAGGTGCTACTGCAACCGTCATTTTACCAATTGATACCTTTAATAATTGAACCTCATCATAATTCTCTTTCGTTCACTCATCATACGTCCATGTTTGCAAAAAAAGCAAAAATAAAAATCGACGCAGAAATTTAAAGCATAAGAAAAATATAAAGGAGGAAAAAGACACAAAATCCAAACTCTGAAATGATCGAAATGAAATGGAGCATTTAATAGATGTATCATTTCATCGGTTGAACTAAAAAATTTATCTCTTCTCTTTATGCATACGTGTCCGTCCTCTCGTTCCTTTTTTTGGTTCTATTTTTTTACTGAATGTTTCTCTTATTTGACATTGACGTTTTTCGCCTTTTTTACTGTTATTCTAGTGATTTAAAGTTCTGGCAAAAATATTTTTGGTTTATAATTTTGAAGTCGAAATGCAACGCAAAAAAAAATAATAAAAGAGCGCTCATGCAACATTAATATCAAAAAAAAACAATGTCGATTCCCTTGAAACTTACTACATGATCTTGAAAGTTAATACTCTTAATGCATTCTATTATTTTTTAAGATACATTTTTGTTTTGGGCACGCAAATGCGGTTGTAAGATAAACAGCAAAAAAAAAGAAACGGGAAATGAAATGAACTTTATACACCGGTTACTAGGTCACACGGCATCAGTTAACTCCGAAGGCGTTGTTTTATGTGGCAACATCTAACATTTTAGGTACAAATATCGAGGGTAATGATATTATGAATAAAAACGGCCTCATGTGGTAAGATTTTCAATACTCTTTAGATTGTATGGTGAAGTTTAACCCATATCTCAAAGTGGCCGGATAAATCCGCAGTGCGTGGGCGAGCTAAATTTTTTGCAAAAAATGACCGCAGAAGATCAACGCAGATCAACGCAGAAGCGGGCAAAGTGGCGGGATAAAGGGGACCGAATAAACCCGGTTGTAAATTTTTCATAACTTCGCAAAATTAAGGTGCCGTTGGTTTCAGGGCAAAACTAGAAAATTGACAGCACCAAAAACTGTATTCATTTTCGTAAACGACTGACAAAACAACTAATCGTTGTTTAAACATGAAATTCAGCTATTGTAGATTAAAATTATTAATCGATGACAGCATTAAGTTCTCTTTGTTTTTTTCTAACTTGTCAAAAAACAGGACAATGAACCGGAAATCGAATTCTAGTCGAAATGAGAAATGAGCAAGAATATGAAAAAAATCATCTCAGATACGTACTTATAATTTCAATTAAGTTTTCGATGTGGCGATTTATTTTACTGATATCGAATACTGAATTAAACCACTGGCGAATAATTTATCACCAAACGTGCCTCGTCTCATATGGTGCCGTTACTTTCAACATTTATGAATAATATAACATTTGACATAAAGTTCTTAACGGAAACTTTTTTGTCATTTTGACGCACTTTTCACCGAGAATTCTGTCAAAACAAGGATAAGAAGGGCGCAAAGTTGCGCTCGTGGTGCCCACAGGTTAAAACGGTTGCGGTGCCCAAAGAAGCTTAGCTCGTTAGTTTTCCACAAACTATTTATCTGAACAACCTGAAAAAATCAGAAAAAAAGAAACAATTTTAGCGTAACACAATATTATAATTAATAATAGTTGTTTTGTCTTTTTGGGCTCTTACGAGTTAAAATTAGAATTTCGCGTAATGTATTTCTTTGTTCATTGGATCAAGATTTATCAGATATGCAACTTATTTTTCATGATTTTAACCTTCGAAAATGACCTTTCGACAATGACCTTCGAAAATGACTTTCGAAAATGACCTTTCGAAAGTGACTTTTCGAAAATGACCTTCGAAAATGACCTTTCGAAAATGACCTTCGAAAATGACCTTTCGAAAATGACCTTCGAAAATGAATTTAAGACCTTCTAAAATGACCTCACTAACCCTAATGTACAGGGTCAATCATTCGCTGAAATTCTAAATATGTTTTGCGTAACACTAACATGTGCATAAAAATGTCAACTGGTTAAATCGCCAAAACTTACTGCATTTGTAGCCTCTTATTAATAT
>SCLG01000029.1:1866196-1884484 GCA_004367875.1 Oikopleura albicans
GAAAATCATGAGTTCCTAATTTTTGACTATGTTGTAAAACTTTAAAATAGGTTTTGAAATGAGCCAAACTTAAGTGTTCAGATAAGTCAAAGCAAGCAAAAACTTTACATCATATTTTGAAGTTCAGTCAATTAAGGTCAAGTTCACAAAATCAATATCTAGATTCGCATTAATGTTTATCGAGGGGCTAAATGTCAACAGTGGATTGCGCAAAAGGTAAAAGCTCAACGAAAAAATATATATTCAGCATATTGTATTCAATTCAAGTATGTAATGAACTTCCTGTTAAACAAATCTAAAACATTGTGCCAAATCCCCAGTCTTAATATTAAGTATACATATGTACGTCTCATACAGTATGTGGGTGTACAAT
The DNA here is from genome assembly GCA_004367875.1 of Oikopleura albicans. Lineage (NCBI taxonomy): Eukaryota > Metazoa > Chordata > Appendicularia > Copelata > Oikopleuridae > Oikopleura > Oikopleura albicans. The sequence goes on from SCLG01000029.1 coordinate 1,866,570, forward strand.
ATACAGTGTACATGTTATGTTACATAACTAATGTATATACTGTCTGGATGGCGATTAGAAGTCTTCAAAGTAACAAATTCGAGTAACGCTTTCTAGGGGTTAAATATTTTATTTTCATTTTTTTCCGAAATTATTAGCTGGACTTTATATATTGGAACTATTAGACACGGTTAATTTTGCGTAAATTGGATTTATACAAGTACTAAAACCGGTAACCGGATCTCAATTCCGGTTAATCGGAACTTAATCGGAACTAATCTTAACAAAAATAAATAAGTAACCAGATAGCTTATCCCTGTATATCAAACGAATAACTTACAAAAACCCGATCAAGATTACTCTCATAGATTTCGATCTATTAGAATAAAAATGGTACCGTATGACACATACCGTACCGTACGTGACATACGGTATGGCTCTGTCGGAAACACGCAACCTTATTTAAGGGTCAAGAAAACATTATAACCACCAAGGTGACACAACTGTAATTACGCCTTTTAATTTAGAATTCCTTTATGAGTTTCATGAATGCCTAGTATGGTAAACAGCCAATGGTAAACACGTGTAAAATATGCCTTCCGCGATCGGGCGCAAGTGATTTGTGAATGGAGCGGATTCATTTGTGTTATTCTTTTTTTGTTGTTCCCATCTAACCTTCTGCTCATGAAGGTTTAACTCTTTCAATTTTGTCTCTTTGTTTTTTTCTATCCGCAGGGTGTGCTGTTTAACCGCTCACACAAAATCTCAAAAAATTGGCCAGTTAACGGCTCAATGCGTAGTCGCAAAATAAAAGTTATCAGGGCAAAAAAACATTTTATTTCTTAAAATATAGAAAAGTTTTATATTTTGGTTTTTTTCCAACTTTTGGACCTCGTGGACATCCTACGACAATAGTTATGTTATAGTTGGTTATAAGGTCAAGGTCTAAAAAACTGACTTGGCCTTTAATAAATAAAAAAAAGACTGTTATGACCTTATTACCATTTTGAAAAAAATTTTTGTCTGGAAAAAAGACCGAAAAGACATGATTTTACAGAAACAAATGTGCCAGAGGAGACATCCAAGAAAAAACAATTGACTTGACCTTAGTGCAAAAAATTGACTTGACCTTAGTGCAAGAAAAACTGACTTGAACTTAGTGCAAAAAAAACTGACTTGACCTTAGTGCAAAAAAACTGACTTGACCTTAGTGCAAAAAAACTGACTTGACCTTAGTGCAAAAAACTGATTTGACCTTAGTGCAAATAAACTGACTTGACCTTAGTGCAAAAGACTGACTTGACCTTATAACCATCCTTATACTAATTTGTTTTGATTTTTTTTTATTCTAACCTTCAGGTGTGCCTCTTCCGATTTTCTTCTTCTTCTTTTTTTTTTCTCTACAAAAAAATACTATATGTAAGACATACTTTTCTTTTTTTTTGTTTCTTGCTAATACTAACACGATGAGGAAAAAAAATTCAAGTGTTTCAGTCAATAAGCAGCGAATATCTGTAATAATCTCATAATTTAATCACCAGTTGGACTGACAACCATCTAGCCGTGTTGTTTCAAGAGTGGTTGGGGAAAAAAGACAATGAGATGTGAACACAACAACACGAACNAGAATTCCTTTATGAATTTCATGAATGCCTAGAATGGTAAACAGCCAATGGTAAAACACGTGTAAAATATGCCTTCCGCGATCGGGCGCAAGTGATTTGTGAATGGAGCGTATTCATTTGTGTTATTCTTTTTTTGTTGTTCCCATCTAACCTTCTGCTCATGAAGGTTTAACTCTTTCAATTTTGTCTCTTTGTTTTTTTCTATCCGCAGGGTGTGCTGTTTAACGCTCACAAAAAAATCAACAAAAGTGGCTAGTTAACGGCTCAAGTGGCTAGTTAACGGCTCAATAGTCGTTATATAAAAGTTAATATTTCGTTATAAGGTCAAGGTCTAAAAAACTGACTTAACCTTTAATAAATAAAAAACTGTTATGACCTAATTAGCTATTCGAAAAAAAATTTTGTTGTCTGGAAAAAAAGTTCGAAAAGACATAATTTTACAGAAACAAATGTGCCAGCGAGGTCATCAAAGAAAAAAAAATAAAAAAGACATGATTTATGTTGAAAAAACTGACTTGACCTTAGACTAAGGTCCTTAGTGCAAAAAACTGACCTGACCTCAGTGCAAAAAAAAATGACCTGACCTTAGAGCAAAAAAAATGACTTGACCTTAGTGCAAAAAAAAACTGGCTTGACCTTATAAGTTATAACCATCCTTTTACTAATTTGTTTTGATTTTTTTATTCTAACCTTCAGGTGTGCCTCTTCCGATTTTCTTCTTCTTCTTTTTTTTCTCTACAAAAAATACTATATGTAAGACATACTTTTCTTCTTTTTTGTTTCTTGCTAATACTAACACGATGAGGAAAAAAAAATCAAGTGTTTCAGTCAATAAGCAGCGAATATCTGTAATAATCTCATAATTTAATCACCAGTTGGACTGACAACCATCTAGCCGTGTTGTTTCAAGAGTGGTTGGGGAAAAAAGACAATGAGATGTGAACACAACAACACGAACAACGATGAAAAAAAAATCAGCAAACTCTCAATTCATAAATATGATTCGGGCTGCCTTTTGACTAGTTTATCCAACAGGCAGCGGCTTAGTATAAAAAGACTTATGTTGTAACAATAGAACGGCCCTATTGTCAGTGTACAATTTATAATGGAAAGTGATTTACTCTAGTGATAATGATAGCCGCTTCGATCAGCCACGCAAAAATTCAATTCCACGTTATTTTACGGCGAAATCTGATTTGTCAGAATGAGAAAAAAACATAGAGACAATAAGCATGACAATTACACAATTAACCCACAAGTACATATTGTCCTATTAATGACACTTGCTTATTAAAACCGTTTTAAAACATGATGTTCTCGGGATTATTCTCGAAAAAAATTAGTACCAGTTTGTTAAATTGTTCACCGGTAACGATCGGTTTAACGGTTTTAAAGAAATCTGTTAGTAATAATTGATAACTATTTTTTGTAGATGACGCTTGTTAGCTACAGTTTATAATAATTTTTTTATAACGCCAATTTTTATTGAATTTTTTTAATAAATACATTTTGGCAACGAACGTACTATCCCTGACGACATTTTAATTTCATTTTTTATCAACAATATTTTAGATGTGAGCTTGTATGGCCTTAATTAGCGTCAGAATAATCTCTAATCGACCATTTTGCTTAAATCGGATAGAATCTAGCCGATCCGCCAAAATAAGGTTAATTAGGAGCACCTCGATAAAAACGCTGTATTTGCCCGGAGGTAAAAACAAATTCCGTATTATAGGAATTGGCCTTTCAAATTACTGTAGAGTAATTCAAACAGTGCATAAATTATATCTTATCAATAANTCAAGAGTGGTTGGGGAAAAAAGACAATGAGATGTGAACACAACAACACGAACAACGATGAAAAAAAAATCAGCAAACTCTCAATTCATAAATATGATTCGGGCTGCCTTTTGACTAGTTTATCCAACAGGCAGCGGCTTAGTATAAAAAGACTTATGTTGTAACAATAGAACGGCCCTATTGTCAGTGTACAATTTATAATGGAAAGTGATTTACTCTAGTGATAATGATAGCCGCTTCGATCAGCCACGCAAAAAATTCAATTCCACGTTATTTTACGGCGAAATCTGATTTGTCAGAATGAGAAAAAAACATAGCGACAATAAGCATGACAATTACACAATTAACCCACAAGTACATATTGTCTCATTAATGGCACTTGCTTATTAAGACCGTTTTAAAACATGATGAGATTATTCTCAAAAAAAAAATTAGTACCAGTTTGTTAAATTGTTCACCGGTAACTATCGGTTTAACGGTTTTAATGAAATCTGTTAGTAATAATTGACAATTATTTGTTTGTAGATGACGCTTGTTAGCTACAGTTTATAATAAATTATTTTTATAACGCCAATTTTTATTGAATTTTTTTAATAAATACATTTTGGCAACGAACGTACTACCCTGACGACATTTTAATTTCATTTTTGGATCAAGAATATTTCAGATGTGATCTTGTATGGCCTTAATTAGCGTCAAAATAATCCCTAATCGACCATTTTGCCATTAAATCGGGTAGAATCTAGCCGATCCGCCAAAATAAGGTTAATTAGGAGCACCCCGATAAAAACGCTGTATTTGCCCGGAGGTAAAAACAAATTCCGTATTATAGGAATTGGCCTTTCAAATTACTGTATAGTAATTCAAACAGTGCATAAATTATATCTTATTACATATTAATAATATGATATTATGGAATTTAAAGTTATTTCGTGATTGATGACGAAAAAGACTGAAAATAAAATGGAACGGTCGGTTTATATTGATAGTTTATGGCTCTTAGGCAACATCTAGCGGGATAACCTTCACGAAAGTGAATAACCTAGTTAGATCATGGACTCAGATAATCTGAGATAAATGATGCTTAAGTCTCTCTTCACGGCGCCCAATTTTTTATGAGTTCTTATGACCTGATCTCCTTTAAAAACATCAAAAATAAACTTTAAAATGGGCTTTTATATATATTATAATGTTCCGAGTGAAAAAAAATTTCAACAAAGTATCACTAAATGTGAACTAAATTTCAAGTCCAAATGAAACTAATTGAGTTTTTCACTTCAAGTTCAAGAACTTCGAGTATTCTCAAGTTCAGAAAGTACGCAAACTTGAAACTTGTATTTTCAGGCAAAAATAAAGTCCAACATTTATCACAAGATCTCGCACATATTAATGTATTAACCTCCTGCGCCCTGCGCCCTGCGCCGCGGGTAAAAATTACGCGCCGTTATCGGGTTACAATTACGTAATCGAGCAATTTTTTTCTCAAAGTTTGTACCCGTAACGGCGCAGGGGGTGTATTTAAAATAATAATTATTTTCAAGTCGTCTGTTTCCTAACGAAATGCACTTCTGATGCTCATTACGACAGAAAAAAAAGTGCTCGAAGTGCAGACGTGATGAAATTAACAAAACAAGCAAAAAAAATATAGGGATGCTGTGACCACCCTTATGCAAGAAAGCCGGTTTCCAAATGGGAACAAGCTACTTTGCAGTTAATATTAAATAGAGTTTACCACATTATTCAAGGATCGGGTGCCACTTGAGGTTTTCAGCCCTAACAGGGGTCTCTACGTTGTATATATTTTTCGGTGACAGTTAGCAGTCAGCTTGTTTTTTATATAGGGTTGACCGTTCAAAAATTGACAAATGTGGGCAAATTAATCGGCAAAAATAGGTGATATACAGTAGTATATTGTTTGTAGTAAGTAAAAATAACGTTCATGCAATACACCACCTACCTGCTTAAATTAACAGTCAGTTTTTCCGTCTACGCACTACGTGATTAAAGTGAAAGTTCCACTTAAAATAACAGTTTTTTCGAAATATTTGGGTTTCTTTTAAGCAAGTTGACGGAACTGTTACTTAAAGCAGGTAGTGCTTAGGTAGAAAAGCTGACTGCTATTGTAAGCAGATAGGTGGTGTAGTTAAAACGGACGTCAAAAATTAAGACTCAAATTGCGTAGGTTAATGTCATCTTTAATGGCTTGGTTATAAAGTCAGAATAAATTTTGACCCAATGATTTTTAAAACCATAATGTCTAAAAGTCACATTCATTATGTGCTTTTAACTTGTCGCCGGTGTTTAGCGGGATGAAAACAAAAACTCAAACTCATAAAAAATAAATGGATGCTTCTGAAAATTTGGTTACACATAAAAATACAAATTTTAGCTACATAAACAAAAATGAAAATTTTCTTGACATCAGTTGCTCGAGACAAATCAGTTACGATGGGAGTATTAGACCGTTTTATCACCTGTTTTCCGCCGACAAGTTAATGTAATTATTCCACATCTCTTGGCGCCTACCTATTGTTTGAACATTTCAACATTATCGGACTAGGGAAAAACCTCCAATTTCAGTATGGCATTTTATTTGATTTTTTGCTCTGACGAAATAGAAGACAAAAAAAAATGTCTGATATTCACGATCGGTAACGGTTTAGGGTACGATTATGTCAAGTTCGTTTCGACCCAAAAAACCTGACCTCTTCATTTGGACCAAATTTAGAATAAACAATTTTGTTGTCCGTAGATGAGTGATCCACGAAACGTAATGAATTTACAGACGTTGACATTCTAGATGTAAAAATATAATGAGCCCAACGACGCAGGCTTGACACCTTCTGACACCCACTGTGAAAGCGTTTTGACCTATCTTTAAATGCATGGGAAACATCAAAATGTTACGCATTTTAAGTCAAGTTACTCAATATATCTTACTAATGCTCAAAAAGTATTAATAGTTTGTACGCTCTTTCCGGCCAGCGCTCTTTCCGGCTCAACACTCCGACAATATTATAATTTTACAACGAAAACAAGCATACAATTTTAGCTCACAATTTATGACATTGTGCATCCCAAGTAAAATTGTGATCGTAAATTGACCCCCTTTTTGCGTAGGCGATTAAACATTAGTGTCAACCAGATGTTACTTTGTGATTGGTCAATAACATTCCCGTGATCAATCACTAAGTCGGTATATGATCAAGATTTCAGCAAATAATTTCAACGCAATAATCAAATACAGCCTTAAATTAATTATTTCTACCTAATAATTCATACACCACCTACCTGCTTTAAGTAACAGTCATTTTATTCGCCTACTTTACGCATATAGGCGGAACTATTACTTACAGTAGGTAGTGCGTAGGCGGAGAAACTGATTGTTCGTTTAAGCAGGTAAGTGTTGTACGTGATTTTCAATTAATAGTGATACATTTGATGAAGTAATTATTTCTCAATTTGCATGTAAATTTAAAATGAATTTTGACTATATGGTCGTTCTCCATATACACTTTGGAACTTTTCCATACCATACTTTACAATTATTTTATTCTAATTTGATTCTAGACATATAGTATTGAGTTTAATTTCCCATGCCAAATTAGCTTAGCCTAATCTTTAAATAGGGGATAAAATAGAATTTACTAAATAACCATAGTTTTTCGATTTTATTTTTTGACTTAGATCGAGCAATAAATGGGGAAAATAAATTGTAATCCCTAAACGCGACTTTTAGTTCACTTTTTTTTTGCAATTCACCGCAATATATACATCAACATGTCAGAAAGACGATTTGGAATTAATCGGCTGGAATGATCGCTCAACTTCGAGTTACCGGCCTTTTTCTGTTTGACCGAGTCAACCGAAAAATCAAAAAAAAAATAGCCATAAAAATATAAAAAAAGAAACTCAAGGGTCCCAAAGGGTCATTTCTGTATGCCATCATTATGCTAATTATCAATCTAATCTATCTTAAATCTGCATAACAACTGTACAAAAAACTTTTAATGGGCTTCTATTGGCTTCTGTCGACGCTGACCCGTTGGCGAGTCATAAACAACGAATACTTAGCGAGAAAAAAAATGCCCAAGGCAAAATCCAAACCATTTGTTGAACTCTCGATATAAAAACAATAAAACTTGATTAACTGCACACGTTTTAAAAAGTGTAAAAATATAAAAAAAAAAGCTCAGAAGAAAATAAAATAGTATTGTTGCCTAACGTCGAGTGGCAATCTAAAGTGGCAAATATTACTACTTCAAAATTTTCACTTATTATTCGTATTACAAAGTCTAGTTAAGGGAAAATATAAAATATAATGATTGTCTGTTTTAGAATTTTTGGCCGTTTGCATTATTTTTACACTAAAAGGGGACCGCCAAGTAAGGACAGTTTAATGCTTTTGGAAAACGACCCTTACTTGGCGCACCCTGTATCCTAAAGATACATGCCTACTTCTACATTCATCATGGGGCATCAAAGAGGATAAGTCAGTTTTTTTCCTTTTTAGACAGCAACCTGCTTCGATCATTTCAAAGAATACCGGTCATGCATTAAAAGCATATTAAATATTAACTCAATTATATTGATTCATTTTCTGGAAATATTCCACTTATCCTTCATAGCCATCATTATTAATGAAATGTGATTAATGTATATCGGTAATTATTACGGTAAACATGGGATCTAATTGCCCTCCGGCAAATTTTTGTAAAAAAACTTCTAGATTGTTTCTAGTTTGAAATCTGCTTCTAGATTGTTTCTAGTTGTTTTTTTGTCCACTGTGGTCCTCGTCGTTTATTAGATAACGAAAAAAGACTCTAAAATAGATCAAAAACGTTTTATATTAACAACAGTCCCTAACTCAAAATCGTTACAATTTGTGATTCAAAAATTTGTAACGATTTTGAGTCAGGGACTGTAATTCATTTTCCATGATTTTATATTCATTAAGGTCGCTTTTCGTATTTCTAGTTTTCGAGACAAACAATATTTTAACGGAAATGTTTAAGGAGGGTCAGTCATGTTGTGTACAAATTGAATCTGAAAACCAGTAAAGTCCATTTTTGTCACACATTCGATGTTTTTATTATAATTTATTGTTCTCGAGGTCAAGTGTATTTGACCATCAAATTCTAGAAATTTGGACGTTTGAAAATTCCTCCTTAATGGCGAGAGAATAATTTTGGATCACTTGAGGTCAAAAAAGTGCACTGAATGAATACTGTCTGTTAATGGCATTGAGCAATAAACATCTTGTAATTAATAAGCGCACCCACGTGCTGTAATCACCCTCGGGCAAATTTTAGCGAAGAAGGTACCTTTTTTAGAATACGTCTTTGATTTTCGTCACGTTTTTTGTGTTTCGCTAAAATATCTCTCTCTCTCTCTCTATCTAATTTATTCTCTTCAACAAAATTGTTACCAAAAATCACGAAAAGAATTAAAATGTGATTTGGATCCACATTTTGGTACTTCATGGCTTCATAATTTTCATCACTTCATCAGTAATGAATAACGAAAACCGTTCTTTCAGCGTGTCTTCAAATCTGATTCGCAGAAATAAAAATACTACTGTCCAAAAATGCGTCTTGATATATTCAGTATTAATTTAACACCCAATTTTATGTACACAACAAAAAATGTATACTATTTTATATATTTATGAAACAAAACAAAAAAAACGCTTTTTTTGCGGCTAGAGTTATTTGCGCAAGATTTATGGCGAAAAAATAAATCTACGCACCTCATATGGGGTTTGACTTTTCTCTCAAAATATCTCTCTCAGTAGGGCTTGTCTTAATATCCTTTTCTTGTTTGTTTTATAAAGACCATATTTTAAAATCATGGACTGTAAATACAAGTGTCAAATCAGACAGACATAACCAGAGATGCGAAATTCCCGTTCTTTCGCAGAACTTGAGAACGAAAACGCCAATAGAACAAAAGAACGCAAGAAGACCGTTCTGGGCCATTTTTCATAACGACACAGAATAGAACGACCATTTTCAACGTTTTTCTGTTCTATTAAAAAAACGTTCAAAAATGCGTTCTAGGCATCTTTCCATTACAAGAACGCTGCAGAACGCGTTCGAACGGTCAAGAACATCGGAACGAACAAAAAAAAATATTAGAACAGAACTGTCACATCTCGACGACAAAATGACATAAACTAGTCATTTGTGGCCAACTTGGACCATAGAGGTTACTGTTTTGTAATTTTGCAACGGTATTTTTTTTTTCAACAAATGCTGCTACAAACGCACCTTTAAAAGCAATTTGGTGCCCGTCAATCTTTACTTTGTACACAAATTGTAAAAAAAATAAATAAAAAAAATAATAAATGCTAGTGTTATCACTGTAATGTATGCAAAATTTATGGCGAAAAAATAAAATAAAACTACGCACCTCATACGGAAGATCTTTGACTTTTCTCTCAAAATATCTCTCTCAATATTCCATCTCTTAGTATTATTTTTTTTTTGGTTGTTGTTGAAAATGCAATAGTTTNAAACCGTTCTTTCAGCGTGTCTTCAAATCTGATTCGCAGAAATAAAAATACTACTGTCCAAAAATGCGTCTTGATATATTCAGTATTAATTTAACACCCAATTTTATGTACACAACAAAAAATGTATATTATTTTATATATTTATGAAACAAAACAAAAAAAAAACGCTTTTTTTGCGGCTAGAGTTATCTGTGCAAGATTTATGGCGAAAAAATAAATCTACGCACCTCATATGGGGTTTGACTTTTCTCTCAGAATATCTCTCTCAGTAGTGCATGTCTTAATATCCTTTTCTTGTTTGTTTTATAAAGACCATATTTTAAAATCATGGACTGTAAATAAGTTTCATAACAAGTGTCAAATCAGACAGACATAAAATTTCCGTTCTTTCGCAGAACTTGAGAACGAAAACGCCAATAGAACAAAAGAACGCAAGAACAGGTTCGAACACCGTTCTGGGCCATTTTCCATTACGACACAGAACAGAACGGCCATTTTCAACGTTTTTCTGTTCTATGAAAAAAAAACGTTCAAAAATACGTTCTAGGCATCTTTCCATTACAAGAACGCTGCAGAACGCGTTCGAACGGTCAAGAACATCGGAACGGACAAAAAATATTAGAACAGAACTGTCACATCTCGACGACAAAATGACATACCTTAGTCATTTGTGGCCAACTTGGACCATAGAGGTTAATGTTTTGTAATTTTGCAACGGTATTTTTTTTTCAAGTAATGCTGCTACAAACACACCTTTAAAAGTTACTTGGTGTCCGTCAATCTTTACTTTGTACACAAATTGTAAAAAAAATAAATAAAAATAATAATAAATGCTAGTGTAATCACTGTAATGTATGCAAAATTTATGGCGAAAAAATAAAATAAAACTACGCACCTCATACGGAAGATCTTTGACTTTCCTCTCAAAATATCTCTCTCAATATTCCATCTCTTAGTATTATTTTTTTTGGTTGTTGTTGAAAATGCAATAGTTTTTTTCTTTGTTTTTTGAAATAACTCTTTTTGTATTATATATATTCTTTTATATATAAAATATCAGCTTCTCCGAATGAACAGGCAAAAAAAAGAAAGACTTTTATGTTGTACGTAACAAGGAAATAGCGCGCTATTGGTTCACTGATCTAGGAGGCGTTTTTTCTTCTCTAAGTGGTCATCCACGTTGAATTTGTTCAAATTTCGCTCAAAGTGCGGCTTTTTTTACAAATATTTATATTTATTTCAAATCGAATTTCATATTTGGCCCTTTGCCAACGCGCGCCAAGAAGAAAAAAAGGGTATTATTTTTCGTTTGTATTGTATAAATAAAAAACAACACCTACGCTTTTTTGCCTTTTGTCTAAGACAATAAAAAACGATCAAGAAGGTAAAAAAAATAATAAATTAGAAAAAAGTCTATTTAACATTTTCCAAAGGGCATTTTCCTTTTCCTCTCTTTCTAGCAAAAAAAAGTGCGTAGAAACAAGTGTGTGTGTCTCGGGGAAAAATTTTAATAATTTAGAAAATCACGTGTTAAGATTTTTGCGACTCTTTACTTGTTTTTGGATTTTGGTTCGATTTTGACCTGCAAAATGAGAATCACATAACTATAGACGACAATTCCACGGACTTGTATTTTACCAAAAAAACAGAAAAAAACTATATTGAGCAATGTGTTAATATTTAAATATTACTTCGATGATTAAAAGCTGCGCGTCTCATTGATTAATTATTTCATTAGCTGAGTTGGCTCATTGAGCCCATATTGTCAGACGGCAATTCTTTTTGTTTTATTCCAAAATTAGGAATTATTTGAGTTTTTTATAGGGAAGATATGCGACGGATTTCCTTTAGATTTGGACTAATAATATCTGTTTGTAAAAAATCTAGGGTAATTATGCGGTGAAAATTTTCTATAAAATTTACCAGCAAAAATGAAGTAATCCGTAGTTACCGGTAAAAAGTGTGCTTTTAATTATCTTTGTGGTCAATATTTTTTTGTACAAATTTTTGATCTACATTTTCACATGGTCCATATAAGTTTTGGAGAACTTATTTTTTGTGCCGAAAAGTCTGAATTGTACCAATGTATGAGTATAAAATTGTAGGTTTCAAATTTTAATATGGTGCAGTCCGACCCATAGATCACGATACTGAAATTAAAAATTTGTAAGAAGTGAGACATTTCGGCGCTAAAGAGCATTTTTGGCTCAAGGAGCCCATAACTGGGAGCACAGTTCTGACGGCCGGTGACGTTATAGACCTAATTGGTTGGTCTGTGGCTGTTAATGACATATCAGTGTATTTAAACGACTATAATCATCGGACACACAACTTTCAGTCTATCGCCGGTCTAACTTCCTAAAACATTGACGTTTTGACTTTTTCTTCTGAAACTTTGAACGCAGTTCTGACATCAGGTCCGTGCGATGGTTATAGGACATAGTCGTCTACATCCACCGATATGTCATTGGCGACCAATTACGTCTAAGATGTCACTTGTCGTCAGTACGGTGTTCATAGTGAAGGGCTACGCTGGCCAAATTGACCAAAAATGCTCTTTAGCGTCAAAACGCGTCTCTACTTTCATTTTTTTTATTTCACCATTCGGTTGTTGGTCGTCCGAATAAAAATATGATATTTCGTATAACGTTAGTAACGCCGCGTCAGTCTAGTCACCGCTCAATTGCTACCGGTTGAGTGTCATGAAAATCGCCCGAGCGATTCTAGTATTCCGTGGCGGCATATTTTAAGATGGTATAAAGACCAATTTTACCTTTTTTATTTTGAAATACCGGTTGAGTTTCACGAAATTATTTACGTAGAGGCGCATTTATAAAGAGGGGAGAAAGGAGTGGCACCCTAGTTCAAAATAAAAAAATGACGACACGGAATACTAGAAACGCTCGGCCGATTTTCATGAAATTCAACCGGTACAACATACAATCAAAATAAAGTGGGTGTCTCAGCGGGAACTACGATTGTATACAATCGAATCGAGACACCCACTATTTCGTGGCAAAATTATAATACCGAATTGTTTCGACCAGGCGACCCCCAATCAATATACGATCCATCAAACTCAAGAAAATGTATTCAATTTGTGTGGTAATAGTGTTAGAACATCAATCTCTGAAATGATCTTCAATATCATCGATATCAAAATTAATACAAGGTCATATTTTACACTATGTGCAAATGGGGTCCAAAATTCAATCTCTTTGTTTTTTCCTTAGTAGTACCGAAGTTGATGGAGACTTACATACCAACATACGGTATAGTTTGGTATGTTAGTATCTATTAATTTCGGGATTACTAAAAAAGTAAAGAGAGCGAATTTTGGACCCCATTTGCACATAGTGTGAAAAATGACCTTGAACTAATTTTGATATGGATATGTTAGTAGGGAAATATATTTAACTCGTACCCGCCTAATCGCTCCGAACTTAGTCGATTAATGAAAAACAGCACCAAATTGACATTTCAAATGATCATTCAGTGTCTAGACTTTTTAGAACAGAAACGAGGGAATTTTTTAACATAGAATTTTTTAACAAGAAATTTTTAACGCCAAATTTTTAATACGGAATTTTTCTACATAGGGCTCTTATCATCAACTTTGTACTACGAATGTATTATTATTTATGTTGCAATTGTCTATCTTTGTTGACTTTAACTTAGTAGTAGAAGCTAAAATACCACTTTGTGTCCGAAATATATTTAACGTCCCATGGGGTTCTCAAGTTCAAACTTTAAACCGCAGCTGATTGACTAGGGAAACGTTTATTCAGTTTATCTTAGCTCTTGGTAAAGGAATAACCTGAAAAGTTAACGTAAAGGGTCTTAACTTGACATTAGTATATTTTTCTCGCGTCGTTCCTTATGTTTTGTATAATTTTAATTCAAAAAATAATTTTTCTGGAAAAACCATTTCTTTCTGAATACATTTTTTTTATTTCGCATAAAGTGTAAAATGTCTTATCATAATTGTTGATTGCTTGATTTTTCCGCCCATGTAAAAAATGAGCGACAAAATCCCATATGATATGATGGGCCATATCGGCCAATTCAGCCAAATTGTTTTACAAAACTGTTCAGATTCAGCTATTCCGAACCTTATATGTGTGACGTATTGGTCACGTCTTGCGTGGGCGAAAGTCGAAATGGCCAATAGTGCTCGTGCATGGAGTTGTCTTCCGAGCCGCCTAAGTAGAATAAACTTTTATTCGAAAAATCATTCTCCCACAAATCGAAAGAAGGTTTAATTCGTCGAAAAAAATTACCATATATTGAATTTCTATTTTAAACCACTTCAAACCGTGACCTATAAAATTTAAAAAAATACCCGTGATTACTTTAAACCTCTCGAATTTTTCGACTGTCTCAATTAAGACATACAATTTGAGCTCAATGCAAATTGGTATTATCTCTAAATAATGTTCATTTTGATTACTGCCTATGATTGGTGTCTTCTTTTTATTTTCTGTCTGATTTTCAATTTATGCAAACATTTTTTTCATCAGCCAGGTCGACACTATTTACAGTAAACTTATGTTTTGTAAGACGATTTACTATGGGTTATTTTAACGGTATTTTTTTCGCGTAGAAGTGCTAGTAAGGTGTGAGAGTAATAAAAGACTTTGCATAATTTAGGAAAAACAAGTTTTTGGCACTTTGTACACGCTGGCGGGTTATAAATACATTTAGACGAGCATTTGGAATGCTAGCTCTACCCAGTAAATCCTGCATGGGTTTAGAATAGGTAGTTTTTTTATTTTCATGTTTGCACAAACACAGCGGACAACTAATGATGGTTTCTAACAGTTTCCGTTTAATGTTCATCTAACTCTTCACCGCACGCACATACCATTTAGCGGCAGCCTAGTATTATCCCCAGTGTTTTTTAAAACCAAAACGTCTAATATGAATAATATATACTAAATAAAAGACTACAGTCGTGGATGCGAGAACTTAACACGCGAGAAGGTAACAATTTTGCGTTAAAGTAACAATTTTGCGACAAAGTAACAATTTTGCGAGAACGTGGATTTTGGCGAGAACGTAACTATTCTTGAATATTTAATCCGCTATTTTATTGAAATTACTAAGGACGGGACATAGGCGGTGTTTACAAATTTTCTGACCAACTACACAAAATTTCAAAACGAAACTCGTCCTACAATTTTCTAAACGTTCGATTTGATTTTTTTTTATTGAACTAAACAAAAAAAAATTGATTGTGCCAATTGGCACCATAGTCGTGCGTACAACCATTTGCCAGCTTAAGAAATGTCATAATAGACCAGTCAATACCGGTTATAAAAGGTCAAAACATCATCATTTTTACACAGATTTTATTTGGCCAATTACCTCTTATTAAAGTCACCTAAATATAAAGCGTAATTGAAAATTTACCGGCACAAGTTTATCAGGAAAAAGTCCAATTGTCTGTTTTTGTTGCTTATTTTTTTCTCTTCTCTCTATATTTTTAACAAGAAAAATAATTTGCATTTGGTGCGCGAACTGATTCATTTGCCTTATCTGATTTATCTCACACCTTTTAATTAATTTGTTACAAATCATTGAATGACTGAGAAAAAAAAATAACAAGAATCAGAAAATTCCCGAAGACATTAGTTGCCTAGCGCGGTTCAGTTCTATATAACCAGGGTGACACCGCGGTTCACCAAAAGCATTCGTTACTTCGTTGCGTTGAGAATATATTATCACAGTTAAAGCAAAAATTAATATACGGTAGATGACAATAAAATAGAAATATTGAAACAAAGAGTTCAAAATCAGACATTGTTTTTGGGTGGATTGTTATGGGTGAACTCTGACGGTCAGAGTTCTGACCGATCAATCGCACCAAAAGAGTCACGTAAGGCAATCAGTCATTGAAAATATGTCATGGAAAAACGGCGAAACTAATTTGACCTGGACAAGGTCATACATCGGAATTGACCATCCTTTATAAATAGAACAGCCACGGTGCTGAGCCACCCGAGATTTTGACCCGATTTTAAAATTACTTCAAATTGATTGATATTACGGTGTAAAATGGTGTAAACCGCTACGGCGCATCCCAAGGTGAATCTTAGAAGTGTCTACCATCAACCGGTTAAAAGTTAACCACGAAAACTGAAAATATAACGCTTTTTTCTGCTTTTAGACCATTAGCCGGCTCCAGCCGCAAATTGTCATTATGATTTCTGAAATCGCATAAGGAAAGTCGTTTGTCGAATAATTTCACCCAAAAAACGTTTTCTCCGAAAAAGATTTTTTTTTTCCGAAACCCCGCCTTTCCAAGATCCTTGAGAACAACTTATGTATAAAGCTATATTCTGAATAAGGCTTTATACACAAAAAAAGTTATATCTGAGTCAACGAATAATCGACACAAAGGACGACCAGTTTCACTTTCTATTCTGTTAATAAAATAAAAAATGTGGTTCGATTCCAAAATAAATGTACCAGTACCTCGTATAATACCAGTGCTAAAAATAATTCTAAATTCAAACGAAAATGGATGGTTAAGCAGCTTGATATCCTGCTGCGCGGGCCACCATGTGGTCAAAGCTAGACAATATTTCTTTGAATACAAATAATATTATAGTATTGGAAATGAAATAAAATTTGAACCGGAGGTTTAACCGCGGTTTTATCTGGATTCTTTATATTGTTTTCAAGACAGCCACAATTAACCGCTACTAAAAATACTTCCCTCTGGTTAATATTTTTTGGAGATATTTTCGTTTTGCTCGAATCACACATCTATAACCTAATTGATTTAAAGCTGTAAGCCAAAACGAATTTATTATTGGCATGATGAACGAGAAATTTAATGACGATTCTGTACATTTATTATTGCGCAAGCGAATTAAACTAAATCCCCATCATTACATTGGTCTTAACTCTTCTGACTTCATCAAAACAAATTTGTTAAATAAAATATAGCTTCTGTCAAGGCCAATGAGGTCGTTGTCCCGACTCGGTAAAACCAATATCATGTAACGTATGAAAAATCATTATTACAGAAGACTACCAAATAAAGGTAGGTCTTAAAAAATGTTCTTGAAAATGTTAAAATAAGAAGTAGCCTTGCATAAAGTTACGCAATAACCTCGCGTTAACGCAATATCCCGTTAATACGTTACGCCATATAATTTATCTTATATAGGTTATATGGTGTAAGTTATTAACGCGATATTGCGTTAACACGACGTTATGCGCAACTTTGTGTAAGGTGACTTCGTATTTTAAAATTTCTGAGAGCATTAAAATCACATTCGCAATATCATAAAAGTAGGGTCGCCGACTGGGATTTTTATCCGATATTTGAAGTTGCTGTGATTTACCGGTTAAGATATATTTAATAGGGGTAAACGGCCACTGTGGATTCGATGGTAGCACTAAAAAGTCTCCAAATTCTACCGGTTAGGAATTAAACCGGATATAAGTTATATAATACAAGTAATATTGTATAAAATATTGTAATACTATAAAACTTAACTAATAATTCTGTCCTTTGACTCAACCTTATGTAGTTTTTTCGTTTGAATTCTTTAATTCTCAAATATCTTTTCACGGCGAAAGTTTCACCGTTATAAATAAATTCAAAATTATCTTCATTACTAAAGTATTCTCAACACTTATTTCAGACACTTATGTGATTTATTTCTGAAAATTGGATTTAAAATTAGCGTTTCACACCTTATGCTTAATAAAACCCGGATTTGTGAAAAATCGGGTTACCGCACTTAGACCTTGTTATAACTGATAAGGGTTAAAAGAAGTAAAATGGTTGGTTAAATGCTAAAACGTTTTTGGGAGTTCATACGGCCATGTATCGGGCCATGATGGGGCACCGTTTGACTTGGGATAAAGTAGAATTGAATAAAAATCTTATAATACCTGCAACTATGATTCCGAACGGCTTTGTGTACATTAGGAGGAGGTTAACCTTCAAACACATATTGCGGAAGATTGTCCGCATTGAC
>SCLG01000030.1:22736-40491 GCA_004367875.1 Oikopleura albicans
ATTGTATTTTATTGAAATTTTGATTTTTAACTGGTTGCGCGTTTCGGGCCATAAAACGCTAACTCTTAATCGTACTTATTTTGTCAGCCCATCAAATTAGAGCTGATGAACGTACAATTTTTTTCTAATAATCGATCTTCCAATGAAAGCAAACAGTTTGTCCACTACGCGTGATTTTATGTTGGAAGAAGGCTTTTTTTGTTAAAAACAGCGCGAAACGGGTCGCCTAGAGGGCTAAATTTCGAGACACCTACTGTATGAAAATAAAGTTTTGGTTCTCGTTTTAGGAAGTCAAAGGCCATGTAACTTATTTGGTCAAACCAAACCGACCAGTTCAAAAAGTGGTTTAACCGTGAGAGCGACATCCGTGAAAAATCGCACTCCCTGTGTAGCAGCGGCGAATGAGGGTTAAGGAGTTTTATTTATTTTGCAAACCTGTACTAGATGTCCATTTGAAGCATTTCAAATGCTGCATTTGAAAATTTTCAAAACATCACTGAGCACGGGACCGGACGTTTTTTCCGGCCTCTCATCTACTCCTCTCTAATCGTATGTAAAATCCCATTATAAGCAAATCGATGGTTTTGAATCGAATGAGCATAGTCTTAAACGCTGTCCGACCACCCTTGGGCACTTTTTGGTCGATTTGACCACAAAAACATAAATTCACAAACAGTTAACCGAACTTTTACCTGTCAATTTGAAGTTTCGAACCTTATGATAAAGTCTATTAACATGGAATCAGAATGCCGATTCCTGGCGGTATTATTGGATTGGCCTTAATGACATTGCGCAATACCGAAAACTGGAATGGGTATCAACAACTGATTATAAAGCCGAGTATAGTTACAGTAACTTTGGCGCTGGGGATGACACACAACATGATTCCCAACGATGCACTTTTGTACTATTTTCAAACAACTTACCCAGCGATTGGGGACATGAAGGAAAATGGTATAAGGAAAAATGCGAGAAAACAAAGGGAAGCAATTTTATTTGTAAACTGGAAGAGAAAAATTATGTTCGAAAATGTGACTCGAACTGGGACGTCGTAAAATGGGGAAACGATCAGGTAAATATTTTCAATAAAAAACATAACATAACCACCTACCGGCTTAAAGTAACAGTCAGTTTTCCACCTACGCACTATCTGCTTGAAATAACAGTTCCGTCTTCATGCTTGAAAGAAAGCCAAAAATGGGATTAAAAAAACTGTTACTTTAAGTGGAACTGTAACTTCAAGTAGGTAGTGCGTAGACGGAAAAACTGACTGTTACGTTAATCAGGTTGGTAGTGTATTTCAAAAATTCATTTTTCGAATAAGAGACATTTTCGATATTATTTTGAAATCTTACAGGATGAAAAACAAACTATATCGCTATGTTCGGTTTACAGGGGGTCGCCTAATAAGAAAGCGACCTTTATTTGGCGACCCACTTTTTCGTGTTTTCTAAACATTAGGCTTAGATTGGCAATACTGAAGAAGTTTGTCTTCGATTCGAAAAAAGCGAACGTCCTTGGTTCGAAGCAGTTAGTAGATGTAATTCTTGGGGCGGAGATCTCGTTCATATTTTCGACGAATATCAACAGCAGTCTATGAACGATTACTTGACTGGTAAAATTGATGATTGGACCAGCGATAAGGATTATAAAGGATCCTGGATTGGATTGACGGATCTTGACTCAGATCCAGCAAATCCTTTCATGTATTGGCATCATGGTGAGCGGCCCTCATACGAAAATTGGGCATATGGCAGAGGTTTTAAATTGTAATACACCACGTGCGCTCTATTGTTTCACACAAAAGTTTCAAAAACAGAGAAAAATGAATCATTAGACCGCATTACGTAGGCGACGCAATAGGACGGTTTATACGGAAATACCTCATAATTAAATAAAATTATAATTTTCAATAAATTGATTTTCAAATAAATGAAGGAATTTACGTAAATCCTAATTTTTTTGCGAATTTCGTAGCATTTTCTATAATTTTAAATACCATTTTAATCCACAAAAATTACCGTACGTGTATGTTGTCACTTTCCCTGTTAGATTTATTTTTGAACCTGCTTACAGGGAGCCAGAAAATGGTCAAAATCAGTTTGATGGTCAAGGGGCTGCATGTGGAGTTATCAATCCGGGAACCGACGGGAAATGGTCAACAGAGAATTGTGTAACACGAAAGAACTCCGTTTGTCAAAAGTACGCCGGTAACGCCTGTCCAAATGGTTGGACATATTTGCAATCTGGCAAGGGCAAAGGCAAATGCTATCAATTTGTGTTAAATGGGCGAGACCATTTGACCTGGTATAGCTAGGCTGTCCAAACCCAAAAAAATCACACGCCCAGATTCAGAATTATCAAAAGTATTCGCCACATACAGTAAATGTAACGTATTAAAATAACAGGATTATTATTATTATTATTAATTGCAGAAATATTACACAATTTGTATTATACACGTATCATTTTGTCATAAAGCCTAAACCAGGCGAAACTATTTTTATCTAACGTTAAACGTTGACTTTTTGGTTTGAACAGCTCAACTATAGTTCATATCAATATTGTAAGTCGATTGGTGCACGAGCCCTTCACATTGAAAGTGACGCTGAACAAACCGGAATTTCCCGACACTTCTCGGAGTGGCAACGAGCCGGTATTAATCGACTCTGGCTCGAGATTGGATTCGAAAGCCATCTTATGCGCACTTTGCGAAAAAATACTTTATTTACTTAAAACAGCATAGTAGTCTGCGCATTTATTAAGAAGAACTGACGCAGATGTCGCCAATTTTCGTAAATTACGATAATATTTTCGAGTGTAGTCCTAGCCACATAAAAATCCGACAAAATCCACTTTTCGAACCCTTTTTGAGATATCTGATTTGGACCAATACAAGTGCGTTTTCTTGTATCCTGATTCCTACTCCGATTTAATATATGCCAATTGGGGTGAAAATGAACCACACTGCGACGAAAATGCAAATTCATGTGCTTACATTTCAACGGTTAACGGAAAATGGGCAACCACAAACTGTGCCGCACAAGAAGCCTTTGCGTGTGAGGTCGAGCCGGGCACGATGATTCATTCCGTTCCAAAGTTTCTGGTGTTTCCAAGGCAATTTTTCATTTTGTCTATCGTAGTGATTTTTACTCGCGAAAAAAATAAATATATGTTACCATTTTTTGGTAACGACAATAATTAAGCTTTATTATTGAGGATTAAAAACTGTTTGTTTGAAATCAATGGACACCCTAAAATGAAGCCCACCAACGACCATCACTGTCAAAATGACGAAGCTTGGCATTCGAATTGGATTCTAAATCCTACAAACAATATGTGTTATCTTTTCGGCAGAAGTAGTGTGGTTGACGGCAAATCGTTATGGGTATATTTTCCCCAAGCCGACGAGTACTGTAAAACATTATCGTCCATACAGCTCGTCATCCATAATGAGCAAGAGCAATCATGGCTGGTTCCAAGGGGGTGACATGGTGTTATAAAACAAGAAAATAAATTATTATAATGCCTTACGGGTTTACATTTTCCACCAAAATGGATCGCGGAAAAGAACTTTTCCGGACTTTTGAGAAATAAATGATTTTATCAAACAGTTCCTTAAAAAACATAATTTCATTTTCACAGAAACACATGATTTTTTTTCTATAATTTTTCAAAAGGAATATTCATATGACCAAATTGCAGAAACACTACTTGGGCCTGTGATCAGGGTGCGCAGTTAACCATCCGGCCATTAAGCGTTGAATCCTGTGTATATGACTTCATAGCCGTCCAGTTATCAGACCTTTTTTGACCAAACTATTATGGTAAAATTTACCAAGGATCATCAAATACAGTCCTTACTCCCATAAGGGCCGTGTTACCACATTAGAACCACTTTTAAGAAAACAATACTTACAACGCGAATACTTGTAATAACTTTTGCAATTAATCTTTTTAATGGAAACTACTGTATATTTGACAACCAACAACTGCCGTTACTGAATGAAAAACTAATTTTTTGTCATGGCATTTTACCCTAATTTAAAGACTTTATGGGGACAGCTGGTTAAACATGAAGTTTAAGGAACCTGGTGTCGTTCCAAAAACGTGGGAAGATGGAAGTCCGGTAAATTTTGCAAACTGGAAGCCCGGTGCGCCATACGATGAGGCGAAAAAAGTCTGCGTTAGAATGTCGGCTGGATTGAATGAAAAATACGGTACATGGGAAAATGTACCGTGTGAAACGAGCACTTATCCAGGGTAGTCTTTGGAACCACACAAGTTTGTGAACTACTATTTTGAGCAAAGATAAATAATACTAATAATAATAATATCGGGTTTGTCGGTTTCTTCAATATCGGTAATAACAAAAAAAGTAATCAAGCATAAAAAAAATACAGTCCTTACTCTCAATACGGGCGCTTTTTTGTGAAAAAAATGTCCCCAATACAATCAAACATGGAGACTTTATGGCAGTTCACTCCAATACGGACGCTATTTTTGAGGATCAAAAACGTCCTGATCGAAGTGAAGGACTGTAATATACTTTTAATTGGGTATCGGTTAAAAAAGACCATCAGACTTTAAAAACATCTCAAAATTTATTTTAATAAAATTATGTACCGTTATGAAATAATTTACTACACCCCCTGCGCTGTTATCTTGTCACCCGTTATCTTGCAGATTTTCCCGTTGGCTCCGTTATCTTTCTAGGAATCCCTATCTTTATGTGTTAAACACATAAAAGTTGCAAGATAATAGCTCAGGGGGTGTAAAAACATAATTTATTTCCGAAAAATGTCCAGACTTTGTTTGTGAACAACAATATGATAAAACTATCTAATTTCCCTTGCTCATCAGTTAAAATTGTAGGGTTTCAACGACTAACCCAGGGTATCTTCCATTGTGCATGAAAAGTGCCGTAAAAGGGCCGTCAATACCAGATGACGATTTACCGACAATCCCGCCGACGACCTATTGTGAACACAATTGGGAATATTTACCATCAACCGGAAAGTGTTATTATTTTGATACGACGGAAAGAACCTGGTATACGGCACGAGATAACTGTAATGGCAAAGGTAGTGTTTCTAAGCTGATAACAAAATAGCAATTCAACTTTTTGGTTCCTAAAATTATCGGTCAGCAAAAAAAAAATTGAAAAAAAGCATATATATCCTCTTTCCGAATACGTCTTCCAATTTCGTCCCTAGTAAGTTTTTTTTTCATCAAAACGGTCCTTCAATTATTTTGGGCCAATAGAACCCATTTAATCAGAAACCAATTTTTCCACATTATAGAACTTAAAAAATGTGAAAAAAATAGAATTCGCAAAATCTATGTAGTGCGCTCTAGAATTTTGTGATGGTTTAAAAAATAAATCACCTTCAAAGAATTCTAGAGCTCATTAGACACATTTTGAGAATTCTACTTTTCTTCATTTTTTTATTAACTTGGTTAACCCCTAACCAAAAATAATTAGCGATACCCCAACCAAAAACAGGGACGTTTGTCCCTGTTTTGTATTTTCTCTTCTGAGAGTCATCTCTGATCATTCATAATTTACACTATAAGCAAATCGATGGTCCTAAATCGAATGAGCATACTTTCGGAAGATTTCCGACCACCCTTGGNCATTTATGAAAAACATGTAAGAAAAAATGAGTTTTTAATGCAATAATTGCAAAAAAACCTGTTTTTGGCCGTTTACCAAGTTCAATTAATCATTAATTACTCGTGATTAAAAAAATTGACAATTATTTTTTTTGTGTTCTACGGATTCACAATCGCTTTTTCTATGTTGGATTTCACTGTCAGTTCATTTAATAAAGCCGATCAACAAAAAAATACGTCTATGAGATGGAGTAGGGACAAATGTCCCTGTTTTTTGGTTGGGGGTTAACTTGGTTAACTTGGTATAGTGCTTTTTATGCAATTTTTTGCATAATTCCGGTAAATACGACAAAAAAAACAAATAAATGAGACAAAAAAATTAAACGTTCTATTTTTATTGTTCAAAATTCGACTGAAGATAAAATGAAGGGACCCGCGCGAGCTATACATTTAAGTTAATGTTTAACTCGGCGATCCAAAAGAGGTTTGTAATGAGTCATAGAAAAGTGCAATGGGAATTATTACGTGTTTCCATTTATCAAACTTAATTCTATATATTGGTTTTAGATTAAATGGGTTCTATTGGCCCAAAATAATTAAAGGACCGTTTTGGCGAAAACAAAAATGCATAATAGGGACCAATGACATGGAAACAGATATAGAAAATTTCGCGTTTTGCTTGTTTACCTAAAAAACTGTTTGACTTAATACCTAAAAAACACAACCAAAGGAAGTTCGCTTGTTTCCATTAACTCGCCAGATACCCAACAAGAACTATTTTCTCTTGCATGGCTAGACATTTCAGCATTAGGTAAGAGATAACGTAAGATTATATAGTCAGATGTTGTATAAGTAACATGACGGACAAATATTAAAATCTGACAAGGAAAACAATAAATATACACCACCTAATTTGAGGTAGTATTATACTTGCCGTGTGTAACATGCGTTATACATGTATCAGAGTATACATGGAATACTTGTAGGACGTGTGTAAAATCCCCGTTCAAAAACGTGTTGAACAAGTCGTGTTTAACACACGAAAATATTTTTCGAAATTAAAAAAAAAGTACTTAAAACTGTTACTTCAAATATATATTTAAAAAACACGGATCCTTCTTTAATGCTAAACTTAATTGACAAAGGATTTCAAGAACTTTTTTGTGATTTATTTGGAAAATTTTGGTCATTTTTTCACAAATACAGAAAACGAGTAAAGTTGGAAAGGTTCGAAATAAAATAAAAATATACATGAAATATATTCAAAATAATTCTTTGCATAGAGTACAACTTGTACCGTACAAGCGACCCGTATTTAAAGTTATTGTTTTTTTTTTGAATTGAGGGACCCATATTATGCAGCTTACAAAAACCAACCATGTTTCCAAGTCACCAAAGTTCCTGGTGTTAGATTGATATGGGGAAGCGGAGACCTCCTACAGTAGGAGTCCTAGTACGACTGTCCTACTGTATTTCCTCGATAAATCCGAAAAAGTTTGAATTTTTAATAATAAAATTATTTGACAAAATTAATGTTTTAATTACTAAAAATGTATCTATTGGACAAAAAATTGAGTATGCGGGACTTGTATTACTCATAACGTATGAGGGTCTTAGGCTAAAAACATTTCGTTTAAACGTGAGAAAACGATTTTAGGTATATCTTAATTTAAGACTCTTAAAAGGGGCACCTCAACGGGCCCTTATTTTTTTTTCCTGCAAATATTAGCGATTGATGTTATGTTATGCAGAGTTTACGAATAATGAAAAGTTTACTGTACATGCACAACGTCAGACTGCGTTAAGTTGTTCCCGATGTCCGGTTGCATGTAACTATATTTTTCATGCATTTTTTCCATTTTCTCCATCTTTGCCTTTTTGCCAATTCCACGACGTTTTTTGCTTTGGCCAAGTACCGGCGTCACTTGCGTCACGCCGTCAATTTGCGTATGATTTCGAACGTTGAAAGAGAGATTCAACTTTCTTTCTAAAAAAATATTTTTCAAATTAATTTTGCTAAATTTTAAGCTTAAAAAAATTCCTATGATGTTATTTTTTCTCGTAAATTACGATTAAAGCGTCACAAATATGATTTGTTACGAAAGTATTTTTCCTTTTAAATTGATAATATTATACGAAAATACATATACAATATTAATTTTTCAGTTGTACCTTCAAAAATATTTAATTGTTTTTCTACGCCTTCTAAAAAAAGCGCTTTCCTGTTGAGTAAAGTTAGGTTTATTGAATTCTGAATCAGAATTTCTGATCGATTGGAAACGAGTTTTGGACGCGCTCCCCTGTTAGCGCCCCTATCGGATTTTTGTGTCGACTTTCAGTTTTCTAGGCAGTTTGGGTAAATGCGTTCTACAGTACTCATTTGGAAAGTGTACACGTGGTAAAATAGGCAGAAATTAGTTTGAAATGAAACTTTCAGCCCCTGTTTTAACTCCCAAAGAAACAAATGGATATTAACCCGGAAGGGGAAGTTCGTATTATTCCCGTTGTCCAACAATTTTGGACATCTTATTGGTGATAATTGTCACGAATTTCGCCTGAGCGTTAAAGAATGCGCTGAGTCCGGACACCTGCCCCTCTTTTAAATAGAGCAGAGTCGCGATGGCTGTGGCTCTAGGGTCACTTTTTTGCGGGGAGATTCGCCTCGCCTCATTACTTTTTCTTTTAGTGTACGTATTCTCATAATTCCGAAATCTACAAACTTTTTCAAATTATGACACCTACCACCGTCGTTCTTTGACTTACTTATGTTCAACTGATACATGGAATATTCATCAGATTCCGTAAAATCCATCATGGATTCTAGATCTTCTTTTCTTCTTTTCATCATAGGCCTAATTCAAGAAATTAGAAGATTTTAAAACATTTTAGACTAATTTACATATAATCATCATCGATTTGGAATAATATCTGCAACTCTTGGAATAGATCGACGTCCTCTCCGGCAATAAATCGAAGGTACTCTTTCAATTCGGTTTTTGTTGGAACATCGCGTTTAATTAACCAACAAATCATGGATGCAAAATCTTAAAAAAGAGTCTAGTTTGGCCTAGTACGCAAAATAAAAGTTACCATTTTCCAGTCGATTTTTGGAAAGCTGCGAAATAACCAGTCGAAGAATATCTTTTTGAATCAAATCAGTTTCTCGGCTTTTGAATTGTTTCAATAGTTCGAAAATTGTTCTTGCAAAATCGACACTAATATTTTTGAACTAAAACATAATAATTTAATTGTTTTCCAAAGAAGCTTTTAATTCGATTAAATTTGGCCATAATTTTAGAAAAAAAAATTCGAAAAAAATTACCAGCAATAATATACCGTTGCTAGAAAATACTTACATTCTCGACTGCTAGATAACCGGTCAATTTGATGAAGAAATTTGTGACGCCGAGAGTGTGAGCCAACCAATCAGAATCCTAAAATAAAATTTGTTCGAAAATTAGCATGGGGTTGACGGTAGTTACCATTTTGTGAACTGTGGATAGACATCCGATAACATTGATAATAAATCGTTGATAAATAATATTATGACTAAATATTTTATTTAAAACATTAGCACTAGTTATGTAGGTCAGGGCCCGGCTCACATAAAGCATGGTTAACCTTGGGTTATCTTAGCTTATGTAAGATAAGCCAAGGTAAGCCAAGGAAAGCCAAGGTAAGCCAAAAGAAAATAATGTAAGTCAAAAGAAAAGCCGACTTTGCCGAGCCTTGATGCTGGTTGTTCAACAAAAATATATCACAACTGGCGGAGACTACAACTAGTAGACCTTAGTAGGGCAATCCTAGGTTCGTAACTTTCTGTATTCGAAATACCCTGTGGTGCAGCTATGACCGTCAAGTTCTAGTCTGACTAGTTGACAATTTTGATGTCATTTTAACAGTATTTTGGCAACATCGCGTCAGTCATAGCTCTAACACACGCTATGTTTGAATCATTTTAAACTTTCTAATATATCGCACCTGCTAATACACATTGAACCCTTAGCATTGATCAATGACGTAAGATTTTCTATATATAGGGTTTACAATTTTAATTCATCTCCCTATATAAAATTGTTGTGAAAAAGCGTCCATAATGGGAGCGTTTTGAATGAGAATAGAGACTGATGTTGATATTTAAACCCAACGCTTGAATTTGGCTAGTCAAATCACATTGTTCTTTGGCGAAAACCTGCATCGATGAGCGCAAAACTTCCATGAAGTCAACAGCATCCAAAAGAAAATATTCAACTCGATCTGCCATTTCAGTACTGAAAAAAAAAAATGAAATAATAAAATGTCGGGTTATATTACCAAAAAAAAACGATAAGATAACCCAACTTTGTTACAATAACTGGTAAGGGCGTTTGGTAAAATAACTAGAAACCTTTATACGTTTTGGTCCAAAAAGTGTTAAAATAACACAATCTTGGTAAGATACTGGTATATTAAAAGTGTTTGCGAAAAAAAAATTTTTTTTTCATAACCAGCGGCGTCGCACAAGAGTAGATCAGTGTGAACTGTGGAAGATACTGGTGGGCCAGTGAAGAGCGATGTGTGTTTTTCGTTTTGTGATTCTCTTCACACTTTGTTGCGTATTCCGGGTTTAACCCTTCTGGTGGTGTTTACAAAA
Organism: Oikopleura albicans; assembly: GCA_004367875.1. Classification (NCBI taxonomy): domain Eukaryota; kingdom Metazoa; phylum Chordata; class Appendicularia; order Copelata; family Oikopleuridae; genus Oikopleura; species Oikopleura albicans. The sequence continues at coordinate 32,986 of SCLG01000030.1, forward strand.
GTTTCCTACTTTTATTTTTGAACTCTCTGGAAAATTGAGACCAACAAAAAGTTTGTACACCTTGTGACCTTATAACCAGAGCCCCTGTATTAAAGACAAAATGCTATAAATTATGAACGAATATAAATCAATTTACGGAATTTTTAACCAGACTTATGGTCCATAAGTTGTAGGTCACAACTTGTAGCGTAAAACGTAGTTAATTATTTACAATGAAGTAAAAAAAATCAAAAATTGACAAACCTGGCTGACAACATCTTCGCAATCAAATCAATTCCGATTAAATTAATTCGGGCTAGTTTGGAAAGCTGCTTCGACCCGCTTGCAATATCAAACTTTGTGACAAATCTTATGAACCAAAGGCATATTGATCTTTATGTAGGATGGTAAAATCTATGAGTCATAGACTATGACTTACAGTACCGTACGGAGACGCTCAGACTATGTGGCTGACGTCAGACTAGCGTTACAAATCATAGGAAAATTGCTCAAAGCCTCACATTCTGCGAGTCCCCATACGGTATATATGTAACATACAGTATATATGTAACATACAGTATATACAGTCTATTACATACAGTATATATGTAACATACAGTATATACAGTCTATTACATACAGTATATATGTAACATACTACAAAATGAGAATTAGGCCAAAAGTTTGTTCCGCTCTGTGCTTTAAATCACATAAACCTAAAAGTTTCAGGCTAAAACCATAAAAAGGTTGAAACGGTGGCCAAATTTTTCGTTTAGTGAAGATCATGTTTTTTTTCCTCAAATAAGCGGTGAAAATTCGTAAAAATTGTTTTATAATATGTACAATTTTAGAACCCTTTCCATAGGAAAGCTTAGAAAGTGAATCAATACACTCCATTTTGGAAATAAGAGAGTCGATCAATGATTCCGCAGTTGTTTCATTGAATGCCGTCATGTAATTATATAAAAACGTATCTGACACGCCAGGTTGATAATTTCGTGGATCTAAGCGTCGGTTCATTGCAGGGTTATACTAAAATACATAACAAATTAGTTTAATAAAAAAATATAAAATATTATAGTTGTCAAAAAACCCAACCCCCTAAAATAAACCTCCAAAAACACTCGTAAATTTTGCTGAAATAGTTCACATCAAGACAGTGATGCACATCAAAAAGGTCGGGACTGTAGACATAAAATATTTTCATAAAATATTGGAGATAGCTAAATAAATTGTCAAAGTCATTCCCAAGAAAACGGCATTTTTATCCTATTCCAAATTGTTGCATCATTAACCCAATTTTAATAGCAGTGCGGTTTTTCCAAGAAAACGTTTGTCCGAGAAAACGTTTATCAGGGAATTTCCCTGGAAAACCATTTCCTGGAAAAACGTTTTGCTTGATAAACCCCTTTCCTGGAAAAACGTTTCCCTTGAAAGACGTTTTCTCGGATAAACGTTTCCTTGAAAGACGTTTTCCTCGAAAAACTTTTTCCCGGATAAACCACAAATGGATTTTTCCTGAAAAACCACAATTAGTATTTAAACCAGGAGGAAAACAAACATGAACGCTCTTCTTTGGATTTTCCCTGATAAACGTTTTCTTGGATAAACGTTTTCTTTCAAAAATATATTATTGGAAAAACCATTTTTGAATTTTTCCTGAAAGACGTTTTCTTGGAAAAAACAATTCTTGAACTTTCCCTGAAAAACCAATTTGTGAATTTTCCCTGATAAACGTTTTCTTGGAAAGACCGCGCTGCCAATTTTAATACGGTAGAGTATTGTTTGTTGCCGGTTACCCGAATTACTCATTTGGTCATTTTTTACCCCGTACAATTACCTCACAAGCACAATCTTTAATATCCGTACAAAAATTTTTCGCATTGTAGTTGAAAATGTCGAGTGAGTCTGATTTGTCACACATTTTNGCTTAGAAAGTGAATCAATACACTCCATTTTGGAAATAAGAGAGTCGATCAATGATTCCGCAGTTGTTTCATTAAATGCCGTCATGTAATTATATAAAAACGTATCTGACACGCCAGGTTGATAATTTCGTGGATCTAAGCGTCGGTTCATTGCAGGGTTATACTAAAATACATAACAAATTACTTTAATAAAAAATATAAAATATTATAATTGACAAAAAAACCCAAACCCCCTAAAATAAAGCTCGAAAAACACTCGTAAATTTTGCTGAAATAGTTCACATCAAGGCAGTCATGCACATCAAGAAGGTGCACATCAAGAAGGTCGGGAGTCCGACTCGGGACTGTAGACATAAAATATTTTCATAAAATATTGGAGATAGCTAAATAAATTGTCAAAGTCATTCCCCAGAAAACGGCATTTTTATCCTATTCCAAATTGTTGCATCATTAACCCAATATTAATAGCAGTGCGGTTTTTCCAAGAAAACGTTTGTCCGAGAAAACGTTTATCAGGGAATTTCCCTGGAAAACCATTTCCCGGAAAAACGTTTTCCTTGATAAACCTCTTTCCTGGAAAAACGTTTTCCTTGAAAGACATTTTCTTGGATAAACGTTTCATTGAAAGACGTTTTCCTCGAAAAACTTTTTCCCGGATAAACCACAAATGGATTTTCCCTGAAAAACCACAATTAGTATTTAAACCAGGAGGAAAACAAACATGAACGCGCTTCTTTGGATTTTCCCTGATAAACGTTTTCTTGGATAAGCGTTTTCTTTCAAAAATATATTATTGGAAAAACCATTTTTGAATTTTCCCTGAAAGACGTTTTCTTGGAAAAAACAATTTTTGAACTTTCCCTGAAAAACCAATTTGTGAATTTTCCCTGATAAACGTTTTCTTGGAAAGACCGCGCCAATTTTAATACGGTAGAGTAATTTTTTTTGCCGGTTACCCGAATTACTCATTTGGTCATTTTTTACCCCCATTTTTTACCCCGTACAATTACCTCACAAGCACAATCTTTAATATCCGTACAAAAATTTTTCGCATTGTAGTTGAAAATGTCGAGTGAGTCTGATTTGTCACACATTTTTCCAACATTTGTATGGCTTAAGAGTGCCGATAAAATTTCTGTAATATGAAGATGCCAGGCGTCCAAACTATTGTCGTACGAGACATATTGTAGGAGGCGACCCATGCCGGAATCGGCAAAACACATTGTTGTTTGATCACAGAGCAACTCGTCAACAATGGAAATCATGTTTCGTACCAGATTCAGCGAATAACCCGTAACGTCTGAAAAAAACACTGTTAATATAATTTGGTATAAATCAAAAAAAAATACATATGTACCCCCTGCGCAGGTTTCGCGAAAAAAAAAGATGCACAAAAACCTGCCCAGTAACTGCGCAGTGGGTGTAATTATAAAATTATTTGGTTGACAAACTGTATTGACCTTACAATACAATATAAACTACAATAAATTACAATTCTAAACATACAAAAATCTTGACGGGGTAATACTAGGGAAAATCATCAGTGAGTCATCACATATATGCGACATATGATATGCCCAAAGAACAAAAAAAGTAAAAAACATCATTGTACTTAAATAATTTAAAAAATATAATAATTTAAATAATTTAAAAATAAGTCGAAAAAGCAAGTCCTATTGCACTAGTTGATCTTTTTAATGTTATGTGTCACAATAAACCTAAACTTTTGTCAGTTTTGATTGGCCCGTTTCCGCGTTGGTTCGGAAACGGGCCAATTAGAAACGAGCATTTGATCAAGAACTGTTGGTCAAATGACTCACGGCCTCAAATTATTTTTTTCGTTTATTACCTGGCGCATTTTTAGTTGTTTCCCGAAGAAACAATTTGGTAATCCGTTGCGTTAGTTTTACCCAAATATATGGACGGTTGAAACAGCCTTTATAAGTCTTTAGATAATTTTCCATTGATCGTATATTGAAGATATCAATGCTTCGCTAGTTTTTTATTACGATTTTTAGTTTCAGTATTTTAGCACAAAATAATTGAATAAACGGTTTACAGTCTTTACTCCTTTTTCGGACGTTTTTTGTTCTCGCAAATAGCGTCCGAAAAAGAAGCATCGTCACAAAAGGGAGCATTTTTTCTATAATAGAATAATATCTAATTTAGAATGGCCCCATTTTGGCCGAAAAAGCCTCGGAAAACGGAGCAATCGTCCAAAAAGGAGCGTCCGAAAACAAAGTAAGAGCTGAAAACATATAATCTGACCTATATTTTGTTTTTCTAAAAAAAAAAAAAATTCGTCAAAAAACAAAATTCGTCAAAAAACAAAATTCGTCAAACTAGTTCCTGGTGGGGGACTTTTTCTTCGCCAATTCAATCGGATCAGTCACGGTTGCCATCAGTCGTATCAGCGGATTGTAAATATCATCGTCATCAATCTTTAGAAGGAATCAATTGATATATACCGGTATGTAATTTATCTATATTCGAATAAACATCGTCATGTAGGAGAATCTCTAAATCATAGATCTGGTCTTTATCATATAAAAAATGTATGATATAGAGATGTAGAGTGGAAAATATGGATCATGGGAGGTAACTAATTTGTCATTCACCACATCTAGCCCTACTTTGTAATTTATACTCCTTACATTATAGACTATAAAAATTACATTCAACGGCTACATATAAAAAGTCCTACAACTCACAATTAAGTTCCCAAGCGTGTTTTTATCTTTATGTTAAAATAAATTGCAATTTATTAAGTTTCTACTTATTAAATGTCACTAAAATATTTTCTGCGGATTAAATGTTAATCATAAAAAAAGTTTTTCGAAGAAATAATTTATCACCTTGAGCAGATTCTTAACAAAAAAGAGCCGATAAACTAACCAGAAGGAAAACACCATAAACAATTTATGTGTTTCAGAAACAAAAACAAAAAAAACAGCCACAATATTGTGTATGATTCCTTTTTCTCCAACAAAGGAATCAAATCGGTTTGGAAAATACCGGCAGCTCCAAGCTGTTGTCGGCGTGATCCTCCGGGATCGTCTCTATCCAGCATGTCAATCATATTTACTAAAAAGTTTTTTTTTTGGGTAAGTAATTCAGCTCTTGATTTATGGTCTAGTGGGTAATATTTGGGTGCAAGTTACACCGAAACGAACTTACCTAAATTTTGTCTGCAATTGTCATCTTCATAATAAATTCCATCTTCTTCGTAACCCAGTTCAGATGTTATAGCTAAATGATGTTTTATAGGTGTCCTTGATGCGCCAATAAATGCTCTCTAGCGACTGAATGTGTTCCCTTTTTCATGTTTTTCAGATCACAGAAATGTGAGTTTCAGAAAGATCCATTTTGCGTGCAGAAAAACGATAATATCGCCATTCACATTGTAGAAAAAAGGCCGGGAATTTATGTGAGACGTACTGAGAACAATCGTGAGTTTACTTACCATCGCGCTGTTTTATAAAAACAAGTTTACCAAAACTCTCCTCTAGGATCGCCTTGCATTGACGGTTTTGTTTTTTTAAACGTGTATTAAATTTATTTATCTCATTTAGTTATATACAGACAGGGGTCTGTCGACGTGCATGTTTCTCTCGATGTGCGCTTTTTCACGAAAATTTGTAAATACCTCTCGATGTTCATCTTTTTAGGCCTTTTTTTATCGGAATTTACCTGTCGATCGAGACTCGATGTGCACTTTTCCCAAGCCGATGTTTCCAAAAACTCTTTATTATTGTGTATTTAAAAAAAAATTTGTCTCAAAAAGCCGAACAACGGGTATAATAAGGAGAAGTCTACCTGGTAGCTCATTTTGACCATCTAGCAATTTTTGATCATACATACACCGGTTTTTTTTCAAAAAGTATCCAAAAGATAAGTTTCTAACGGTGGCCAAAATATTTTCGGAAAAATATGACCAAAAATTGGAACAATAACTAGTAAAAGCCGTTTAAAAACAAAGTCGGTTAAAAAAATTATTCAAATCATATTTTCTCTTATACATTTCCCTTACGTCGAAATCTTGGTTTGGAATCTACAAAAATATCTATATCAAGTTTATACTCATATGATAGCGTTTTTTCCGCAGAATTCAAATATCTCGTTTATAGACTTCTCTAGAAAAGTGGTCATATTGTCCGAGAGTACCACGAGCAATGTCTCTCTCGATGTGCATATCTCTCTCGATGCATCGAGAGACCCCTGACTGTAAGTCGTTTATACAGGCGTGTTTGTTGTTAGGTTAAACTCCTAAAAACTGACATGACCTTAAAGACAGATTATAAAACTGACTTGACCTTACAAGTAACAAACATTTTTTTTTTGATATTCTGGAAAAAGTCTCCAAATAAACTGAATTGATCTTGGTGCAAAAAAATTTACTTGAGCGTTCAAAATGGCTGACCAACAACGCCAGTAATAACACTACTTGAAACGCTCCCAATTGGAGGCCCTTGTTGTCTACTCACATAAAAGATCCACATTCATCAAAAGCAAATCCATTCTCGATTTTTATTCGAAAATTGTGAAGCAAATTGTGATAAATTGTGAAGAAAATTGTGATAAATTGTGTTCGCTGATCTCTAGTATCGTGAGCTTTGCTGACGACTGAGCGAGTGCAAAGAATGTCGATTAATTAGGTGATGCCCAGCAACTGTTACAAACTCTTGCGCAACTATTTTATCTGGCGGGCGCTATAACCCAGCTACTAGTATAAGTACATGGAGTTCAGTTAACTCCGATCCGTGCGGAGCAAATGGCTTGCACAGTGGCGGAACAGGAAAACGTTGTCGGACCATGCCGGAATGGTCCATGCTGTGCCCTGGTTATACCCAAACAAAAAATTTAACCCAACAAAAAATGAAAAAAACTTGAAACCATTTTTAAAAGCTGACTCGATCCTAACACCAAAAAAAGTAGATGCTATATTTAGTGAAGACCACGAATTATTTAAACATATTTTTTGTATAACAAAAAAAAATTAATTCAAGTGAATTAAACTTAACATTTTTGTTTAATTTTTTTTATAATCGTCCGTTATTTTCGATCAAAAGTTTGACATTAAAATTGTACTGACTCGGTGTACTGACTCCGCTAAAAATGAACCCCTAAGATAGATGAAGGGTACTTATCGTGGTTATGGCGACCACAAAATTGGTCGCCAAGTCCTGTCGAAAAGACCATTTGGTCGCCAAGTCCTATTTTGAACAACACTTGGCGACTAAATGGTGTTTTAGATCGGTCAAATATAAGTGTTTGACATCCCCAAATGGTCGCCAAAATGCCCCACTTCGATGGCGTGTCTTGTCGATTTAAACAGTTTTTTATAAGCCACAAAAACCAAGCGTGCCGAGCCTTAAATGACGATTACAATACCCCGGTAAACTATTTCGGAGAAATAAAAACTTTCAACTGATGACCAAATAATACTCATGTATATGAATCTCTTTCGTAGATAAACTAAGATATATTTATATATAAAACGGTCTTCGATATAATCCGCGGAATGATATGACCTTATAGCAACAAGCAATCTTATCGAATGTGATAAGGCTCTCCGTCTAGCTATAACTTTCACAGAAAA
>SCLG01000030.1:52485-101168 GCA_004367875.1 Oikopleura albicans
TCGACATTCAGCTTCGTTCGACTTTCAGTTTAAAATGTTTTTATAAAAAAATGCGTTCGACCTTCAGTCGTTCGACTTACTGCGTTCGTAGTGCCTTTTTGCGTTCGACTTACTGCGTTCGGGTTACTGCCCCCTCTTATTTTTAATAAGTTTATAAAAATCGTTTTTTACCCTTATCACCATCACAAATACAGGGGGTTGGTTATAACTTATAATCAAAAATTTTTAGTGGTTCAAATTTTTTTTAGATGGTTATAAGGTTCACTGATTTTTTTCTAAGTGCGTTAAGATAAAGTCAGTTTTTTAGGCCTTGACTTTATAACTTATAACGTCAATGCCTAAAAAACTGACTTGATCTTAATGCACTTTGAAAAAAATGAGTTGACCTTATAACCATCTGAAAAAAATTTGGACCACTAAAAATTTTTGGACCACTAAATAAGTTTTGAAAAAAAAAGTTCAAAAAGACATGATTTTTATAGACAAAAAAGTGTAAGACATGATTTCTATAAAAAAATATCATCGCGAAAAAAACTGAAAAAGACATGATTTTAAAGATGTTTTCCAAACGCATGCTTCTCAAAAAACATCTAACTTGACCTTGAGTAACTTGACCTGGTTTCTCAATAAGATATGAATCATATGATATTTTCTCGGAAATCCAACCCCTCCTGTTCTTTTTTTTTTGAAAATCTAGTTTGAAATGTTGCACGGTCGTACCGGAAAATATTGAAGAAGTAAGGCAGACTGGAGTCGGATGATTTAAATTAGCGCCATTTCCAACAAACTGAGAGTGAGGCAGTTCCGGTAACAGTATCCGACAGAATTTTGTGAAATTTTGGACATTTGAAATTTCATTGGGTAGGGATGTAATCGTCACAATGTCATTGAAAGAAGTGATTCGAATCGCGGTAATATTTTCAAGATTATTACTCAGCGATTCTGAACGAATAATTGAGAAGACCAATTCCCAGCTATCCGATCTTCGAATCTGAAAACAATATCAGCTTCGTTAACAAAATACAGTCCCGGCTTTCAAATTGTGCACGACTGCCAAATTGTGCAGTTTTTCAGGAAAAATTTACAAGACTGCCAAATGGTACAATTTGCTATTTTGTTCTAAACGACCTCTAAAACTGTTCGGAAACGTAAACTGCAGAATTTGAAAGTCGGGACTGTATAGATTTTTTTTGATGAAGGAGTCACCCAGATGAAAATTGAAAGAGCCTGCGAAAAAACATACTTCGATTTTTTGAACGGCAAATAAAAAGATCGTTTGGTGAATATTCGCAAAAAGATCCTCAAATTGAGACGGGACTGTAGGGCACGAATTTGGCTCGGACGACGGGGACTGATAATAAATGCGCAAATTCGTAACAACCACTTGAACTTTTCGCCATTCTCGACGCCTCCGTATCACCGAATGTGCGATAACATTCGCTTTTACAGTTTTTTCTTGTCATTTATGAACGGCACCGTAACATTTGGTGAAAAGCCTACAGGTATATCGTATATTTATATGGAAATTTTATAAAAAAATAATTTTCAAAAAAAAAATTTTTCAAAAAAAAAAAATTTCGAAAAAATTTTTAAAAGTTTCAAAAAAATTTCTAAAAATATTGAAATGAATTCAAAATAAAAAAAAGAATTCGAATAATGTTCAAAGGAAAATTCCAAAAAATGTTCAACAAATGAAAAAAAAAACAATTTCAGAAAAATTTCAAAAAAATGTTCAACAAATGAAAAAAAAACAATTTCAGAAAAATTTCAAAAAAATGTTCAACAAATGAAAAAAAAAACAATTTCAGAAAAATTTCAAAAAAATGTTCAAAAAATTTAATTAATTTAATGAAAATTATGCAACCTTAGTCTAAAACAAGCTGGGACCCAGCTGCTGGGCGAACAAATAGAAAACATAAATCTATTTTCTATTATTATTTTAGAATTATGAATGAGACAAATTGAGAAGGCTTTATATATAATTGAGCCGGTCAAGATCGCAAGAGTTTTTTTAATGAGTTTATTGGTTGTACCATCGTAGAATTATCCAAAATAAAACTGTGCCTTTTTCAGTTTCACCGTTAATTAAGGTGATCGGAGCACTGAGATAATTCCCTCTAAGCATCTGGCATTGCTAAAATAAACACAACCATGATTAGTGAACACTAGGAATTTTTATTTTTTTCTCGTATTTCAGTTCAAGGTACAAAAAGGTACATTATGGCAAAGAAAAGAAGTTTTAACGGATCAAGTGTTCAACCTGTTAGGCACTTAAAGTTTGTGGAGTAGAAAATAAGGTGGTTTAAGGTCGAATCGAAAGAAGGCACATTCTAGAATATTCTCGCATAAAATCAGCCTAGGGGGACAAGAGTTTTATCCAGCGCGTGTTCCTTCGCCTAGTTCTAGAAATAATTTTTTTATAATAAAAAACAGGCGCACACCACCTAATCATTACCTGGAGTCCAGGTCCTGTCTGGCTTATGGATATTATATGAATTTGTTTGTTTTACAAAAATTTATAATTCCAAAATAATCGTTATTCAAAATTGTACCCGACTCAATCGTTTTTTTTAACAAACTGGTGGATTCTCCAGATTACACGAAAAAACGAGTCGAGAGGAGTATGTTTTTCGAGATGGTGCAAAACTTAACACATAATAAATTTTAAAATGAAATAACGTCTATATACTGTATGGTCCAACAATGAATCGGCCAGGGCAAATTTCCGCACGCAGTGTGATATTGTTTCAGCATAAAAGTACGTGTAAAAAATTGCTCTTTCTGATTAATTGCTGGACTACACCGTATAAGCTGAGACTGTAGGGTACTTTTATATTAATTCTTTTTAAAATTTGAATTGTGAAAGAAAGGCTTTTCCGAAAAGTGTACAGGGGGGTCTGGTTATAAGGTCAAGCCCCAAAAAAGATTTTTTAACAGGTGGTGTACGGACAACCGAGTTATTAATATATATTCGCCATGAGTCACACAGAAATGTCGTGATAAGGCACTTACGTCATAAGACCGCTTATGACTGTAATTTTCGATTTCGTTAAAAGTTTGCGTGGAAAACAACATGAAACAGCTATAGAATGATATGAATTATGGTTATTTGAAATCGGCCAATCGGTCGGAGTTAAGATAGTACGGCTTATACTACGGAGTGGTCATTGCTATATTGTTTTTTTTATTTTCAAACTTGAAGATCGTTTTTCTTAATATTCTGTATTCCTTTTTGGGCAAAGATTTCGACAAGAAGTCGTTACATTAATACTAAAACACTAAAGATTTCTGGTTCGATTCCAGCAGTTTTCACCATTTTTCATCTGCTCAATTTGTTCATAATTGATGTTTTATACTGTATAAACTTTATACTATGAAGGATCAATTATGAACAAATTGAGCAGATAAAAAATGGTGAAAACTACTGGGATCGAACCAGAGATCTTTAGTGTTTTATTGACACGATTCGCCTCATGTAACCAAATATAATTTATTTTTGGGTTATTGACATTAATAAATATTATGTTAAAACTACCATTTTAAAGAAATCACATTATTTCTAAAGAATATTAACAAACTCCTTGAAGAAGTCTACCAAAAGGAAAATAAGTGAGAAAAAAACGATCAAGGGCCAAACTGCACTGACAGAAATAGAAACGCGGAGTCGTCTGTATTAAACTTATATGTATCGACATATATTTAACAAGTTATGCTCAAAAAGTATTTTAAAATATTAGTTCGTTTTGTGTATTACTTTGATTCAGAAGATCTATGACAGTGAATGTTGGCCTAAAGCTGGTCTAATGGCCCAACTAATTTCATCATCATAGGGTTTGGCATATTTATGATAGTGGCAAACTTGATCACTAAAATTTTAGGAAATACTACAGGTAGAGGTGGTTATAAAAACTGATTGGATCGGCACAATTTATTTTTTTTTAACTTGGTCTAAGTATGACCCGAGCAAAAAATGACTAGCCGACCCGAGTAAGCCGCAATTTGACTTGATCGAAAAATGTGAGACGTTCTTGATCCGAATACGGCCATGCGTTACTCGTGGTCGCCTACCCGAGTGCCGTACAATTCTTCGTCAACTAGCGCACGTTTTCCCCCGGGGTAAAAATTACATCTTTTTTTATATTTAATACCTTAAATAAATAACTTAATATTAAATAAATTAAAAAGATAGAGGTAGTCAGGCCACGGTCTTTAAAACTGAGTCACAATTTAATATGGACCCATAAATGCAATTTTCCGGAAAAATAAATTTTTGGGTACCAAAAATTGTATAAAAAACCTATATTAGAAATGGGTTATAAGGTCTCAAGAAAAAAATACCATAATACCTTAAATTCATTTTCAAACGACCCTATTTTAGGCTACGATTCTTAGCCCTTTACGCCGTAAGGTTTACGCTAGTTTTTGAAATTAATATTTTTGAAAGTGTGTACTACAAAATGCTGGAAAAAAAACTTGAAAATTAATAACCAGTATTAACCACCTTAACCTGTAATTTCCTCCAAATGATATTTTTCAAATGGTGCTCTCGAATTATCAATTTTGTTACGGCCAAATTCTCGATTTTTTTTTTATTATTTTATTTTGATCATCATGATTTAAAAGTTTAAAGATCACTCGTTAGTAGATTTTTTACTTCAGCTAGGTGGCAGTAGATATACAGAATGTACCGTAGACAATACAAATAGAAAAAAAAGTAAGAAAAAAGAACTCGTATGACCCTGAAGGGGCGCAGGAAGAAAGGTCGCGTTATCTTGGTGACCTCAACGTTAATAGAAAAAAAGAGAATAATGTTTAAACAAGTTAACAATAATGTTCATCCATTATCACATTGAAATGTTAACTGTTTTGTTTAAAGAATAATTATTGATGGGGGAGAAATTTTTCCGCTTTGTTTTTTTTTTTGGGAGGATAAGGGGGAAATAGAAAAAAATAATAATAATAATAACAAAAACAAACAAAATTGGTTCTCGGCACAGAATTTTTATTGCCTGTTACGAGTTCGGTGTCGAGCTGTTGAACTGTTCCGTTGCCTCGATGCAGCATGGCGACTAGAATTGTTTTGCGGATATCCATCTTGGTCGAAAAAGCGACTACAACAAAATACATATTTATGTATCAGGATTTTGGCATACACCACCTACCTCTGGAACTTAGGACCCGTAAAGTTAACAAAACGATGGGAAAAAAGGTGTTAACTTCCATGAATTTGGTAAGGGTGTTAAGTTCTGGGGTTAACTGGTGTATTTTCATTTTCAGCATTTTCATATAAATTCACTTTTTTGGTCAAGCTCTTTTGCAGGTTTTCATCCAAAAAAACGTTCAAAAACATGATTTTAGGGATTTTTACAAAAAACACATGTTATATTCCTATTAACATTCCTATTAATTCTAAAATCGGGTGTAATTTGACCCCCGGGGGTCATATGACAATTCTGACCCCGGAATCGGGTTCTCCGGGGTCGATTTAGGTTATGTGCCAAATATCAGCTCTATACATCAATTTAATAATTGAAACTCCTTTCGAAGTACCTTAATAATATTACAAATAGAAATTGCGGACACTTCCGGCGGATTTCCGGACGAATCAAGTCGAATTTGAAAATTTCCTATTGAGAAACAGTCGAAAACGCCTTCACGTACATCATGAAAAAAAATCATGAGTTGTCTGCGAAAAAAAAAAGCGACCATGGTTCTCAAATAAAATGACTTGACCTTATAACGGTCAAAATGGCTGACTATAAACAATCCAGCCAGATTTTTCCTCAGTATTTTAATTTGTTCAGCTAATTTTTATAAAACATTTTTCGATGTATTTTGATTGTTTTACCGATATTTATAGATTTCAATTTCCTGCAAAATTCTAATTTTTACGCGAAATCTAGATTTTTGAACCCCTGTTCACTTTTTTGATATAATTTCCGCCAATTTTAATTAAGGTTTTTTTATTGTTATCTTCATTTTATCGTACATACCGGAAAGTGAATTCTAGGAATGCATGATTCTGTAGGGTATGCGCTACGGCAGGATCATAATTGGCACTTTCATCAACGGGCTGATCTTCAACAGGATCGAAATTACTGAATTGTAATAATTAAAAAAACAGTATTAGAGAGAGTGGTTTGTTTACATAAATCGGTACTACAGTCCTCACTCTCAATACTGACCATTTATTCCACTACGGAGGATTTTTGTGAAAAAATGTCCTCAAAGCAGTTGGAAATGGACACTTTATAAAAATTCACCCCAATACGGATGTGATTTTCGAAAATTAAAAACGGCCGTACTGGTAGTAAGGACTGTACTCGTTTCGGTAGACATCTAAAAGTTAATTACCTAGTATCTTCACAATGCGTAATGCTGGGAATATATGGAGGCTGACTAAAGAGAAGATTGTTCCAGTCAATCTGTTCAAAAAATGGATGACGCTTTATTAGCTCAGGATCCTACAAAAAGTTTGTGTTAGTATTTGAAAAAATCAAATAAAAAGGGCGGTATGGCTATAAGGTCAAGCCCACAAAAAGACAATGATTTTAACAGTGATGGTATTGACATGATATTTATTGAAAAAAAAAACTGACTTGACCTTATAATTTATAAGTTATAACGCTCAAAATGTCAGACCTTATAACCACCACCCTATCAGAAAAACGTACCGATAGCCTATTTTCTTCCCCGACAATCCACGATCGCATCAGTTCGGCAGCACGACTAGACTGACACCGTTCTTTTGGAATGATAAAAGAATGATGCCACTAAAATTTTAATTATAATTAAAATATAGCGATTTAAATATTTCTTAATACATTTATGCTTAAGCATTATACGAATCGTAATTCATAAAGCCGAAGGAGTTGAAACTAAAACAGAAAAATGAAAAAAAATATTATCGTAATTGTTGATTTGGTCCGCTTCCATTTAGATCTTAATGGACAAACAGAAAAGCGAAAAGACGTTTTCAGCTTTTGTAAATGAATTTTTTTGTGAATCCGAACAATATTCTGAAATATTATTTTTCTGTTTAAAAAGAAACTGTAAAAAGAATCTAATCGTTCTTCTTGATTGCTTGATTTGATCCGCGCTCATTTAAAATCTTAATGAAGAAACAGAAAAAAAGGAAGAAAAGATCTCTTTGAAGAATATTGCTCGGTTTCACGGCAAATCTACGTTATTCAAAAAACATGTTGCATCCCACGAAAAATTTAACGAAAGATAAGAAAAAACGATTTCGTTAAGATTTATCTCTTATTGACAAATTGAAATATATTATTAACAATTATTAAACTTGTTCGGTTTTTGGAGCGACCGTGTGTGCAATAATTTCCCAATCATTCATGTTTGGTCTCGGCTTACCTTTAATATTTTTACTTGGGTTTGTTGAGGCGTTTCGGCATAAAAAGGTGGAAAACCAATAACCATTTCGAAAAGAATAACGCCAACCGACCACCAATCGCAAGCTTTAGTATAACCACCACCAGAGCTGGCCTGATAAAAAAATATATATATATAATTTGTTATTTTGTACATTACGAAGCAGGGCTAAAAATGCGTTGGCAAGTGCGATTTTAATAAAATGTGACCCTTTTTGGCGTTATAAATTATCATTAGATTTCTCTAGGATATCTTTAATTATTTTGAAATTTCCAATTCGTAAAAAATGGTCCAATAGTTTTGAAGATGAAATGATCACTGCACAATTCCTATCATTTCGAGGCGCCGCACGGCAGTTAAAAGCCCTTTAAACCCTTATTTTCTTGCAGGGGTCTGGTTATAAGGTCAGACACAAAACACTGACTTGACCTTAGGTTTTCATCCAAAAAAGCTTAAGACATGATTCTAAAGATTTTTCCCCAAAAATCATGATTCACAAAAAGCTTGACTCGACTTTAGAGCAAAAAACTGACTTATAACGGTCATAACATCAGACCTTATAACCAGACACCCTGTAAGTATTTGTTTGGAATGCCTCATAATTGTAAACGATATACCTGTAATACTTCAGGTGCAATATAATTGGGGGTTCCAACTAAGGAGAACGCTTCCTTCCTCCTATGTAGGTGTTTCTTTCGATCGTGCAATTTATTCGTGGGTTGACTTCCAGCTTTGTAGAAATCGGAATCATGAGTCCATCTGAATCCGGTACATAAACCAAAATCCGTCAGTTTTATGTGACCGTCGCGGCCAATTAGAACATTATCGGGCTTTATATCACGGTGAATAAACCCCATATCATGTACGGAAGTAACAGCAACAACCAACTCAGCAGTGTAAAATCGAGCCAAATCATTACTAGACGCAAGTGTTATTTGTCGTAAAAAATCGACGTTTTTTGTTGCACACACTTTAAAATCGAAATAATTCATAAAACGGGTAAAGCCAAGTTGTAGAGCTTGTCAAATTACCTCGATTTGACTATTTAGAAGTTAATTTGGACCACCAGGGGCCCTTAAGAGCTGTTTGAAATCTCCAACCTACGCAAAAAAAAACCTGTACAGGTTGCGTACGCAATATGTGATTTCTCACTTGACCGATATTTTGAAACTTTGAAATGCTCAAGCTTATCTCAACTTCAGATTCTGAAGTAGTATAGCATGTTTAATCAAAAAGATGAGAAAATTTTAAATGAGAAAAAATTGAAAATTAGAAAATTTTTAATTTGAAAAAAATTAAAAATGAGAAAATTCTCCGCTTGCGGAGCACTTTTGATCACTTGATCAAATATCCACAAAGACAAATATCTGACTTTTTAAGTAATAACCACGGCCTTGTAGTGTTGTATAAAGTTTTATAAAATTTTCAGAAAAGACATGTACATGGCGCAACCCATGTATGTGTGAATTAACTGTAATATAAACATATACAAACTTACGAAAATGTTCCCTTTTTTATCAAAAGCGACATCAGATCACCGCCAGGGATATACTCCATGACGAAGTACAGACACTCCTCGTCTTGAAAACTAAATAAATCGGTTAATGGCTAATCGTAAATAATATAAAATTTTATTTGTAAAAATGTTTCCGCCAACGTCAAACGATTCCCCAACGTCATCCCCGAATGACGCACTACGCTGATTGGCTATTACCGATTCTGTCAGCCAATCAGCGTACTATTTTCTGGAGGCAAGCCAATGAGCGACTTTGGTGTCAGAACAAATTTTTTCTTTAATAAACATTTGTTTAGAAATAAATTTAATTTACAAAATAATTAAAACAAAATAATTAAAACAAAAAAAATTATTTCATTCTATACAAAATAATTAACAAATATTTTTTTTTGTAAAAATTCCGCCAAAAAAAAATCATAACGTACATTTTCATGAACTCGGGAAAAAAAGTCATTAAACCCGAATTCATGAAAAGTTTCCAAAAAAACGTAAAAAGACATGATTATAAAGATTTTTTCCCAAAAAGCATACTACTCAAAAAACTGACTTGACCTAAGTGCAAAAAACCTGACTTGACCTTATAACAACACAAATGTCTGACCTTATAACCAACCCACCTGTACACCACCTAATCAGCTATTACCTGTAATAAAGCTTAACAATCCATTCGTTGTCCGCTTCTTTGAGAATATCTCGTTCGGCTTTAACGTGGGCAATTTGGTTTCGCAGTAATACCTTATAGAAAAAAAATTTAATGTACCTTTTATTATGCGAAATTAACCTACCTCTTTTTTGTTCAGGGTTTTGAGGGCATAGTACTTTCCTGTATCTTTTTTCATCACTAACGAAACTTCGCCAAATGCACCCTAAACTTTGTTTTACAGTCTGTTGTAACAAAATAAATTTCGAAAGTTCTAAAATTGGAAAATTTAAAGTTACAAATGTACAATTGTTTTTGGCCTCACTTTATAGTTATAGAAACTATGAAAAATATATGATCCGTTTTTGTTTCCGAAAGAGATAGACCCAAATATGACTTGACCTTAAACTGCACTGACCTTAAAAAAATTCTACTGACTTGACCTTAATCCACTTTTGACCTTATAACCATCTGAAATTTTTCCACTGACTTGACCTTAATACACTCTAGAAAAACTGATTTGACCTTATAACCATCTGAAAAAAAAAATTCCACCATAAGATCCTAGTGCTGAGAAAAAAAGTTCAAAAATACATGATTGTATAGGAAGATTTTTTTTTCTTCCAAAAAACATTCTTCTCAATAAACTGACTTGACGTTATAACGAGCACAACTTAAGGCCTTATAACCAGATCCCCTGTAGATATTCTGATGAATTATATTTCGTTTCTTCCTCAAAAAAAAGTTTACAAAGTTATAATTCTCACTACAAACAGACCAGAGCTTAAGTGTAAAAAACAGATTTGAGACAAATCACTGCACCTTATAGTGGGACAAATATACGACCTTAGAACCTACCTTGCCAAGAACTTTAATTATGTCGAACTGTCCTTTGGATAGTTTAGCTCTAATCAGCCGTAGGTGATTTGTTTCTTTTTTGCGCAGTAGTTGTCGCATATTGTATCGTTCGTGTTCGGTCATTTGATGATTTTGCATTTCGATTTCGAGGCGATGTTTCCGCTCGAAGCGCTCTTTCGCCGCCTTGAGCAAATTGTCAACCCGCTGCTCCATATAGAACTTGAAGGCACGCGGCTGAATCTCGCGAATCGTGCGAAATTTGCGATTTCCGTCAACGTGGAAGGGGTCCGACCCATCATCATGGCCACCGAGGGCCGACGACTGGCCCGATGACGTCAGATGGAGATTATTGAGACTACCAGCCGACTTTGGTTGGGTCATATAGAGTAGATAATGTGGGGTCGATTCAGTTACATGGACAGGAAGTTTGTTTCAACTCCTAAGGGTCCCAAGTGGCATAAAATCCCAAGTGACATACAGTCCTTACCCCTAAAAATAATCCCTTTTGTGACAATGATCCTTTTCGGACGCTATTTTTCAGAACCGAAAACGTCCGAAAAAGGAGTAAGGACTGTATATTTTTCATCATAAAATTTAAGACCCGTGTTTCAGCGATATTCGAGTTAAGTCGGGTTTACTATCAATATACAAATTTGGACTAATGGACCCTTGGGAGTTAGGATCTTGGGTAAAATAAACACAATTCATTTTGAAAAACTAAAATTTACACATTTTAACGTGTTTGTACAAGTTTATAGAGACGCCAGACTCCTAGGTGTTAAAAAGTGTTTAAAGATTTCAANGACAGGAAGTTTGTTTCAACTCCTAAGGGTCCCAAGTGGCATAAAATCCCAAGTGACATACAGTCCTTACCCCTAAAAATAATCCCTTTTGTGACAATGATCCTTTTCGGACGCTATTTTTCAGAACCGAAAACGTCCGAAAAAGGAGTAAGGACTGTATTTTTTTTATCATAAAATTTAAGACCCGTGTTTCAGCGATATTCGAGTTAAGTCGGGTTTACTATCATTTTCGGTCCCTTTAGGGCTTTAAGTCCAAATTTGGACTAATGGACCCTTGGGAGTTAAAATAAACAAAATTCATTTTGAAAAACTAAAATTAACACATTTTAACGTGTTTGTACAAGTTTATAGAGACGCCAGACTCCTAGGTGTTAAAAAGTGTTTAAAGATTTCAACTTTCCAGCTTCTACTCTATGTCACCCTCCTGTGGCGGCTGCTGCTGCTTGGAAGAAAAGAAGTTTTGTGGAAACTTATGAAATATGGACTTTTTCTTTGTGTCCCGAATGGTGAGATCAGTGGAATGGTTCGGCGAGGTAGCCGGTGAGACATGCGTCGACATGGAATACGGATTTAACCCGTACGGTACGTGTGGCTCGTGTTGCTGCGGCAGAGTCGATGTCGACGGATAGTACGGTGAGCCTCCAAAACCGCCGCCATAATTCGGGCCTGTTCCGGTCCCGGTGGCGACGGAGGCCCCAGAGGTCGAATAATCGGAGCTAGGCCGATCGAGATCGACATACTGCGGTAAAACATCGGATGTGAGATTAACGCGCGAGCCAGCCAATGAAATGTCCGGACCATAAGGGTTATTATAGTCTGATTGGCACTCGGAGCTCGGGACGGATTCACCTATTGAATAAAGGGAATTAACGGAGCGGTAATCATGTCCATTCTGGAGACTATTTAAATAGGCTGCTAACAGGAGTTAAATATATCAATCATAGGTTAGAATTCATAACGGAGCAAGCCTGATGCCTCATATGTTTTATTTTTTACAATGATAGCGTTTTTTATGCCAAGTATAAATAATCACATTTAAATCAAATAGATTTTTTATAAACTAACGTAAAACTATTACTAAAACACAGTAAAATCCAATGTTGCGGAAATTTACTAATTTTGCTCAAATTTGATATACAGGGGACCGCCAAGAAAACGTAGGTTTCATTTCGCACAAAATTTTGCCACTAAGTAAAGTTACGCCAATTAAAGGTAGATAATGGTCTCCAAATCTAACTTTTCTTGTTCTATATGATAACTTGCGTAATTTCAATACATTTTTTAATACAATTTAGAATTAACGCGTCAGTTTTTATATCAAAACAAGACAAAATTGGTATAAGTGACAACGCCGAGTAATGGTAGGGGCCAAGTAAGGGTAAATTTAGAAAAACACGAACCCTACCCCCTGTATGATTATAATAATGGTAAATTTTACCAATAGATAATTATACAGGGGGGTCTGTCTATAACACCCCACGGGCAAAGTGAATCCGTGAGGTGTTATAGCATAAAAATAGATTCGTTAGGTGTTATAGGCGACCCCTTCGGGCCAAAAAATTTTTTCCGTTGGGTGACCCTTTCGTTGGGTGACCCTTTCGTTGGGTGACCCTTTCCGTTGGGTGACCCTTTCGTTTCCGTGAGGTGTTATAGGGGACACTTCAGGAGGTGTTATAGGGGACACTTCAGGGTGTGTTATAGACAGACCCCCCTGTATGTTTTGTTGGAGAGGTTGTACTTTCAGGGTCGCGATTAAAATATTTCCTATGTCGTTGGCAGCCTATACTGCAAGGGTATGAGACGACCGGTAGTTTATTTGAGCTACTATTTGACTCCTCGGGCACATGCTCAAGGGACCCATAATCACGGCGCTGGACGCCGGCTCGAAAAGTTTTTGAAAAACGGGAAAAACGTCTGGAAAATCCCTTATTCTTTGATGGCTGTAAGTGTTTAAAACAACATATTANAAAGGGAATTAACGGAGCGGTAATCATGTCCATTCTGGAGACTATTTAAATAGGCTGCTAACAGGAGTTAAATATATCAATCATAGGTTAGAATTCATAACGGAGCAAGCCTGATGCCTCATATGTTTTATTTTTTACAATGATAGCGTTTTTTTATGCCGAGTATAAATAATCACATATAAATCAAATAGATTTTTTATAAACTAACGCAAAATTTACTACTAAAAAAAATAGTAAAATCCAATGTTGCGCAAATTTACTAATTTTGCTCAAATTTGATATACAGGGGAGCGCCAAGTAAGGGTAGGTTTCATTTCGCGCAAAATTTTGCCACTAAGTAAAGTTACGCCAATTAAAGGTAGATAAGGGTCTCCAAATCTAACCTTTCTTGTTCTATATGATAACTTGCGTAATTTCAATACATTTTTTAATACAAATTAGAATTAACGTGTCAGTTTTTATATCAAAACAAGACAAAATTGGTATAAGTGACAACGCCGAGTAATGGTAGGGGCGCCAAGTAAGGGTAAATTTAGAAAAACACGAACCCTACCCCCTGTATGATTATAATAATGGTAAATTTTACCAATAGATAATTATATGTTTTGTTGGAGAGGTTGTACTTTCAGGGTCGCGATTAAAATATTTCCTATGTCGTTGGCAGCCTATACTGCAAGGGTATGAGACGACCGGTAGTTTATTTGAGCTACTATTTGACTCCTCGGGCACATGCTCAAGGGACCCATAATCACGGCGCTGGACGCCGGCTCGAAAAGTTTTTGAAAAACGGGAAAAACGTCTGGAAAATCCCTTATTCTTTGATGGCTGTAAGTGTTTAAAACAACATATTATTCACAAAAAATATCACACGGTTTGGAATAATGAAATAAAGCAATTCAACGAGCGTAAACTCTATTATATCCAAAACTGTATTTTATAGGTCAGCTAGTGATTTATTTTTAATTCGCTAATGAATAAAAAACAACTCATTAACTTTTGTCTTCAAATTTAATTAGACACTGTTTTTTCTAAGTCCGTTTATTTGATGAATCATTGTTTTTTATGAATTTATCCTCGAGAGTAAAAAAAACTAAAAAAGACTTGGTCATAAAGTTGAGTAGGATTGACAAAATTGGCCGCTAATATGAATACACAGGGTGCGCAGTTATCGTGCGAACTTGGTCTTCGAAAAGTCGCAAGATAAGCGTTTTTCGCAATATAAATGCTCAATGCGTTGGCGGAAACGCTGAAAAAACAAAACAAAAATGCATGACCAAAAATGCAAAACAAATTTGCATTTTCCGTGAAATTTTGTTATTAATTTATAATAAATGCATACCACTAACTCATGATTTATGAATATGAAAATAATAACTTAATTTTATTTTTTTTTTGCAAGATAACTGCTCAGTGCGTGGGCGGAAGACCCAAAGAAAATTTTCCTGCAAAGTTTCAAGATAAGCGTACGATCGGCAATTTTCGCAAGATAACTGTCAAATGTCAGCCAAAAACAGGGACGATTTAAAATATATTTTCAAAGAAAAAATGAAATCTCACGGAAAAATGAAATATGATATATAATATATGAAACCTTCAATTATGTCACCCTATCATAAATTTATGCTAAACAACGTAGCTCAAAAAAGTTGTTGTAAAACTCATCTTATCATTAGTAGTAATCGCAATGCGCGATATCTGTGGTAAGTTAGGTGTGGACGAGCAGTAATTTTTCTCGCGGTCAGATTTCGCTAATGACGACAATCGCTGTTTCGGGAACATTTTTTTTTCTCACACTTTACTGAGAAAGTACCACATCTTTGAAAAATCGAACGACTTTGACCGCCGATTATTTTTACTCTCTCTCTCTTAAAAAACAAAAACAAAAAAAGCGAAGACGATCTATTATCGATATTATTTTTCGTCTCAGGTGAGTGATAATAAGTTGTAAAATTCAAGTGTTTTGGTACTCGTCCTTGAGCTAATATTAATTGTGCGTCACGTTCACACCTGTTAATATCAACAAGAAAAAGAGAGAGAGCGAGAGAGACTTGAGAAAAAAAGATTCAATAAGCCAAAAAATCTGAATTTTCAGCCAAATCATTTCAACAACAAAAAAATCATTTACTTTCGGCGTTACATTAACTATCGCTTTGTCGGATTTAGTCATCGGTGGATCGTCCAGTTAAGTGAAAAAAAAAAACAAAAAAATCTTTTGTACCCTTATTATAAAATGCAAATGATTGATCAAAAAACTCATAATCTCGAAAATTTATACGATTAAACCAAAAGGATTTTAAAAATACACTCATTTTGCATTTATTCAGTCTAAACGCTCAACTAAAAAAATAACAACTTTTAATTTCTAGATAGAAAATTTTTTCCACAAAAAACTGAAATTTCAGTTTCGTTGATTTTTTTTGTCAAAACAATTTTCTATCTAGAAATTAAAAGAAGGTTAATTTTTCGTTGGGCGTTTAGACTGAATGGAGTGTATTTTAAAAAATCCTTTTGGTTTAATCGTATAAATTTTCGAGATTATGAGTTTTTTTAATTGATCAATCTAGTTACAGGCGTTATTGGTCTGAAAAACGAACTTGACCTTATAACCACCAAATACTTTGTTTATAACAGGGTTTATAATTTGGTTTATTTCTTAGATTTCGGCATTACGCCATTTTCAAACAATCTTCGACTTTTTAATTATTAAAATAATATTACTAAAATGAAAAATACATTAAATTATATATTATTTATATTTAAAATACATGGGGTATGGTCTATAAAGTGGACTGTAAAAACCTGACCATTAAAAATAGCAATATGGGAAAATGTTGAAAAAATACATTATAATAACTTATATAATATAAGTTATATTGAAAAAAACTTTGTGACTTTATAACTAGACCCTACTGCAATTAATTTATATTATGTGCAGAGTCTGCAATGCAGACCCCAGTAATATTAGCCAATATTTAGTCTAGGATTTCGCACTAATACTTTTGGCGCCGTTTTTTTCGCGGCAAGTTACTTCAGCAGGAACGCTCTTTTCCTGGAAAACAACATGGTACGTATTCAGGAAGTTACTTTATCGGGAACGCACTTAATCGGGAAGTTAGCTTCTCGGGAAGGTACTTTCTCGAGAATGGACTTTCTGGAAAAACTTTTTTCCAGAAGGTTCTTTTCCTGGAATATTTTTTTCAAGAACGCCTTTTTCCTGGAATATGAGGAAAAAAGCCTCTCAGAAATATGTGGAAATCATTTGAACTTTTTTAAATAGAATTTGTTAAATGTAGATACAGTCCTAGATTCCATAAGGGACGCATCCATAAGGGCTGTTTATCCCAAAACGGCCGCTTTTTTCCTCAAAAAAGTGATTATCATATAAAAACTTAACACGATTTTTTGTTTGAAGTAGTATGCGGATTTTATCTGACAATTTGGCTGTTTAGCGGGAAAATCTTTTTCAGGAAAACTTTGTTTCGGGAGGACTTTATCACAGGAACATACTATTACGGGAACGCTCTATTACAGGAACGCTTTTTTCCTGGAACAAATTTTCCAGGAAAAGAGCGTTCTTGCTAAAATAATTTCCCGCGAAAGAGACGACGCCATACTTTTGCATTAACTCTGTTGTTCACTTAATCACTGACACAATGTATACTATTTTTACATGTGTAAAAAATAGTATTGTGTAACTGTAGCAGAAAATGATGAAAATGTCATATTGGTTTATGACTGTGCCATATTACACAAAAAAACAAGCTCTGGAACCCACACTTTCAGGTCAATCTTATTTACGGAAAAATTTATCTACCCGGGGCAAATAAAAAAATATACATAATTCATCGCACGCAATAGTCGTTGAACTTGTGGGTTTGACGGGTTAAAGACTCGCGCCGTAGCGTGACCTCTCGTCAGCAATAATTAACCTCAAAAATCAAGATCGAGCAAGCATCTGTAACCATAAGACGTGTACAGTGTACACCCGGTAATAAAATATTTTTTTAGATAAAACTAAAAACACTAGTCAGAAGAACTACAGTCCTTACTCATTTATCGGACGCTCATCTATCGGACAATTGCTCCTTTTTCGGCCAAAATGAGGCCATTTAAATAGTAAAATGGACCTTTTTGTGACGATGATCTTTTTTCGGACGCCATTTTCGAGAACAGAAAAAAAATGAGAACATAATAAATGAGTAAGGACTGTAATATAAATATATAATAATATTTTTGCGAAAAAAATTATTTTGTGGCATCTGTGAATTGAAATTTTTTTGAGAATTTTTTTTTTCTAATTAAATACAAACATACGGTATGTTACATACCTCTCCAGTAGTCGGATTCGTATTCACTATTTGGTCGTGAATTTGACTCTGAATCGTTGAAAATGTCGGAATTTCGCTGCGTCCAATCATGACCCGACAGTGCGATTTCCTTGCGTTGCTCGATGTTCGTCGACGCCATGTGCGTCGTGTAAGTTGGCGGCGGCGGCAGAGAATGCCGCTGTTTATTATTCGCACCCTAGGTCGTTTATTATTTTGAACCAACCAATTCCAGGATTTTTACAAACCATAAAACACACCTACAGGGGGGTCTGCTTACAAGGTCAAGCCCGAAAAAAATGACTTGACCTTAATGCACTTTGGAAAAACTGACCTTATCTGATTTTTTCCACAATAAGACCTTAGTGCTGGTAAAAAGTTTAAAAGGACATTATTTTATAGAAGAAAAGCGTAAAAAGACATGAATTCAATAGAAAAAGTGTGCCAGGGGGAGGTCGTCAATGAAGACTCTTCATCCAAAAAAAAGATCAAAAAGACATGATTTCAAAGATTTTTTCCCAAAAAACATGCTTCACAAAAAAATTTGACTTGACCTTAGTGCAAGAAAAAAATAATTTGACCTTCGTGCAAAAAATGCCTTGACCTCATAACCACACCACCTGTATGTTACTCTTTCAATAACTAATGAATGGATTTGTGGAGCCACATAATTGTTCGTAAATTATATAACCCCCTGCGCTGTTATCTCGCAACTATCGCATGAAAAAAAATCTGCAAGATAATGGAGCCAACGGGAAAATCTGCACGATAACGGATGACAAGATAACAGCGCAGGGGGTGTACAGTGAGCGTGGGTTAAGGGGAATTTTCAGAAAGATCCCCATCTAGATTATCAATGCGCTAGTGTCCCTGTATACCCAACTAGTTTTCGTAGCGAATGCGGTTGTTATTAAGGAGGTAGGGGCTTTATAGTATAAAATTTATACTGTCAATTTGAATGCATTTTCTTAATTTTTAATCTTATTTGTAAACAATAGGCCCCTCACCTTCTTAAGTCTGTCTGAAAATGTTTCACACGAAGAGTGAATGACTATAAGCCCCGATAACGACAGCTGTCTAGTTCAGAACAACAAGTTTTTTAATTGATCAACATGGGCTCAGTGAAAAGAACAGAAACACCATTTGACGATAAATGCAATGTCAACATTTGTTTTTACACACGTAAAAATAGTTGGTTTAAAATAAAAACGACCCTTGGTTATGTTGGTCCGGCGTAAAACAACACCGTTACCCGGCGGAGCCAGTTTTTGCGGCAGCTGGTTGATGCCCATATTGTTGGAGCGGGGATAAGGAGGGGGATGATGCCCATGATGATGAGAGCTCGTATTCGATATTAATCTCGGTTGCTGCTAAGCGCACCGGTTAATTTGGGAGAACGTAGAAAACAGAACATAATTCGCTATTAACTTGTACGTTGAATTTGAAAATTAAACTTTTGACGTAGAAGCTTGAAAAGAAAAATAACAATTATTATGTTTGTAATTTTACAAACAGATCATTTGTATTTATTTTAAACATTTAATTAAAAAAAGTGTAAATGGTCAGAGATAATTCGGCCAAATCACCTTTCTTCATATTATACGTTACCTAGAGTTTGTAATTTTAAACCAATAAAAAACTATATTTGCCTAAAAGCTTGTGCTTATATGCGCGTTCTCCCTAATAGACCGGTACCTGCTGCGAAAAGTGAAGGTCATCGACATTGTCATGCGACTCACAGGACGGTATCGGACTTTCTGAGCGTATCGATGCGCCATCCGGCGATCCCCGCATAGCGATTGGGACGGTTGATCCCGCGGAGCCCGTATGATAGCGGGCAGATGAAGGCACGACGCCCAGCTCCAATTTCGAGAATTGATTTCCCAGCAGGTTTGGGATAGAGGGGGAGGGGTGTAGGACACGATTCGTACATATCTCCTCCTCATCCTGCTGGGACAGATTCGGCTGGGAACCGCTGCGACTTTCTTTGCGCATTTGGCGACCAATAACGCGAATAATGCGCTCGGTTGCCGAACGCCTATCATCAGTGTTTAGATTAATCGCCTCGGTCGACCCCTGGGAATAACGCTGGAGACTACCGCGGATTTCACGTAATTTCACCTCAGAGTCAGTTGGTGGCTTCGAATAAGGCTTAAAATAGCGTTATCGACAGGCGGTCATATATATATATATATATATATATATTAAGGGGTGTTGGTTATAAGGCCAAGGTCAATACAACTGAATTGACCTTAAATTCATTTTTAAGGACTTGACCTTATAACCAATTTGAAAAACTTTCGTTGTCTGGAAAAAAGACTCAGAAAAGACTTGATTTTATAGAAAAAAAGTATAAAAAGACAAGATTTCGATAGGTTTAAATGTGCCAGCAGGGGCCATTTAACTTGACCTTGTAATGGTCAAAATTGCCGACATTATAACCAAACACCCCTGTAGGCCGTGTTAGTTATGAAAACGTTTTTAGATAGGTACAATTCTAATTACGGGCGCCTTTCCTAACTGTCAAAAAATGTGCAAAAAAGTTTAATTCGGCGTCAAAGGGGGATTTTGAGTCGCAATGGAAACCCGACCAGGCACCCCTTAGGGAGCGGCATTGTATATAAAAATGACTAAAATTCGATACTTAAAATTTTAAAAAGCACATTTTTAATACATCTACCGGTATTCGAGAAACCGATGATTTAGTTTTTAACCGGTTATTTCCGGCACTACCGGAGGTCATAATTTGTGTCAAAAATTCAACCAAACTCTACCTGTGGTCGTTGAACATCATTATCATATCTGCTATTTTTCTTCAACTGTGACCTATTGTATTGTTGACTAATAGAAGACCCTGGCGGTGCCGAGTTTCGATTTGTTGATCCATCGCCACACGGACTAATAAAATAAGATTCATAAAATAATAAAAAAAAAATACGACATAATGATAATGTACCATATAATATGGCCCATAGAGTTTTTCCATAAATAACGTGTTTTAGCCGAATTGTTGGAAAAATATTACGCTAAGATAAGCAGAACTTTAAGAAAACGTTTGCAATTGATAACTATCAGGTCATTTTTTGTAACCACACAAAATTAAGCCGTTTTATAGACAAACACAAAATTTACTTTTCTGGGAACGAAAATTGCAAAAAAAGACATGCATTGTTTTCAAACTCAAACTTTTGAGACGTTTTCTAGACAAAAAATTAACCCTTTTTGGGAACAACGATTGCGGAAACACCAAGACAGTTATTGACAATCGGTTTTGGGGTCTAAATTTTCCAAAGAGTCCAAAAACTTTCCGAAAATTTAAGTCCCAACATGTTTGCATTCCATACCAAAAAGCGTTTGTCAATAACTGGCACTAGAATTGAAGTGTAATTTGAAAATCGTGTAATTTGACCCCAAGGTGTCATTTTACATTTTGGGCACCACCATCGTTTTCGCTGGTGTCGATTTAGTACACTTGCGAAGTTTCAGCCACTCAAGTCATCAGGTACTCAAAATTGCATCTGCAAGTACTTCAATTCTAGTGCCAGTAGCAATTGTGGGTACGATGCAATTTTCGAAAAAATTTACAAAAATGTTTAAAATGTTCTATGTGGAGAACCACGGCAAGGCCTCAATCTATAGAATGTATTTTTGCGACCATTGGTGTTTCCGCAATCCTTGTTCCCAAAAATGGTTATTTTTGTGTCGATAAAACGTCTCAAAAGGTTGAGTTTGAAAAAAATTGCAATTATTTAGTTTCTGCCCACGCAAGCTTCTGCGCCGTAGGGGTTAAGCTGCTTAACCCTACGGCGCAATTTTTCACTCGTTCCATCAAACGATTATTTACGGAAAATCATCATAGTATAAATGTGCTACAAATGTGTATTTGAAATCAATCGTAATTAAGTGATCCTCTTATGATTATTAAGAAGGCGTTATTTATTTCTAATTTTGACTGAATCAAAGTCTTTAATCCAAAGCCGAACTAATGCATTTCAAGAATTATATACATAGTATGGAGAAGTATGATTTAAAAAAAATATTTTTTTTTCTTTCGTATCATACTGAGTGAACCAGTGAAAGGGTATTTTGGCGATCAATTGGGGTCGCTAAAAAACTTGTATTTTAGGTGGTTTTGGCGACAACAAAATTGGTCTAAAATCACCTAAAATGCAACTTTTTAGCAATCCAAAATCGTCGCGAAAATACCTCACTCCTAACCCATACTTGAGTGTCACTTTGGCCGCAGCTGTTGAGAAAACAATACAAAAAGTTTTAGAATAAAAATTTCCAACTAGCAAAAGACTAAAAACTGAGATTTTATAACTTTGTTTTTACAGTGGTGGTTGGTTATAAGCGTAGACCAGATTTTTCTACGCTTATAGCCAAAAAATCAGTTGGTCTACGCTTATACCCAACCACCACTGTATAACTTTGCTTGATTTTCCCCACAGCTCGATAAATGGTCTTCAAAAATTTGAAAAATTGTTAAATTGCATAACTTGGGACATAAGTGAAATTAGCACCGGTTCATTTTATGGAATACATGTAATTAACTAAGGTAACATGAAATTGGTCAATTCTGTATGTATTACATATTATGTCATATTCATTCTCACTCAATAAACGAAAAAGTCTAACAGTCACAGCTGCTCCATACGGTAAATATATTATTTAAATTCGTGATTCTACCAATTGAACCGGTGCCGTGAAGCTATCATGCTTAATCGTCTATATACTACGAGTGTATATTGAGTCAGATTTGGTATATAAATATATATTTTGTGGTGAGATACCGAGTACGTTTCTGCCTCCTGGTCACCGTCTGACCCTGACCCGCAAAAACGGGTAGGTCGTATTCAATTGCCGTAAACGAAAGGGGGCGCCCCTCGCTCATTTTTTTATCCAATGCAATAACCCTAGCCGCCCGTTAACCTTTTTCTTTTGCTGAATATATAATATTTGTACAGTTTGAAATTAACCGATAAGGAGACCCTATTTGGGTCTATATTTTAAACACGTAATTATAATTATTGATTATATACACAGGTTGCGCCTTTAAGCGGCCAAAAACCTGGTAACCTGCCACTTTTGGGCCAATTGTTTTCATAGATAACATTATGTAACGTCTATGAATTGAGCCGTTTACCGACCAAAAACCCGTTAACCGGCTAGTTTTTGAAAAAAAATAGTGGCCGGTAAACGGCGCATCCTGTGTATATATAAGTATAACAAACCAACCCAGTTATTGATCACTTCATATCTCGAGATTGTAAAACGCACATTGAAAATGCACAACAAATGTTGAAAATTACATGTTAAAAATATTATCCAATGGTCATTTTCTGCAGAACCTGCTGTATGCGGAATAAACATCAGTTTCCTATGTACAATAATTGCGTGGAAAAATACTTAAATACAACCCCGGCGCCGTAGTATATTGAAAAAAAGCCAACGCAAAAACTGCAAAATAACAGTGCCTAACATACAAAAATAGGTATTCGTGGAAAATTGGCCTAAAATATCTATGTAATATTTATAATTTTGCAATATGCAAACAACAAACAAAATGCAAAACTAAAGGGTGACAACATAACAGCGCGGGGTGTATCTGAAAAACTGCCCTGGCG
This sequence comes from Oikopleura albicans, assembly GCA_004367875.1. Lineage (NCBI taxonomy): Eukaryota > Metazoa > Chordata > Appendicularia > Copelata > Oikopleuridae > Oikopleura > Oikopleura albicans. Next base: position 75,611 of record SCLG01000030.1, read on the forward strand.
AAAAATACCTTAATTTGATTTCTTTTCGCGTCCGGAAGCTAGCCACTGTATCCCGTCGAGTTTTCGTCAGATCATGGTACTTTCTTCGCACGGTGTTCGAATGAGAGGCTAACGGTTGCAGCAAAACTCCCAAAAAAAAACTTTTAGTCGACCCATACATGACCGCTGGGATGTGGGTAAATTTTTTGATACCGTGAAAAAAATTTCATCAGCTAAAAAAACAGGCCTGAAAAAGGTAATCTTTTTCAACATTGGTATTTTTATGGCTGATGAAAATTTTGTTTCACGTGATCAAAAATTTACCCAAATCCCAACAGTCATTTGCATGATTGAGTCGACTAAAAGTTTTTTGTGGGGTTTTGCCGCACTCGTTAGCCACTCATTTGAACACCGGGCTTCGGTCTGTTTGTCGCCGAAAATCGGCGGAAGGGTTCATTCAAATCGGGTTCATTCACCAAGCTAGCCCGATCTAAAATGCAGATGTCACACACAAAACAAAAAAATCTCATTTTCTGATTGGTAAAAAGATGTAAATAATGCAAATAGGTAAACAAATTGGGGAAAATAAATGTAGAAGTTTTTTTATGAAAAAACAAACAGCAATCGAAATGGTATAACGTATACCACAATGACCTCTACATTCAACTGGAAAACGTTGAATAATTACATCTCTTTGGTAATAGTAATAAGAGTAGATTTAATTGATTTAAATTGTTGGTATTGCGGTCAGTTTTCCTGTAAAAGTGACATGATCTCAGGTGACCTTTGGGGTCCAAAAACTGACCGCAATACCAACAATTAGAATCAATTAAATCTACTCTTATTACTATTACCAAAGAGATGTAATTATTCAACGTTTTCCAGTTGAACGTCGAGGTCATTGTCTTTAATTTGACTCAGAAGGTCAAATGAGTTCATACCAACTTCACGCTCTACGGTATACGTTATACCTATCCAATTGGTTTGAGAAACAATGTGTAACAGTAAAGGCTTCCTAAAGTCATTGACGAAAAAAAGATAATTTGAAGAAAACTTCCTTATCGTTTCTAGTTTATTTTTGATTCAACATAGATATGGGAACGTTTCTGCAAATTTCTATTTTGTTTTCTCCGTCATCGCCATTCTCCGACAAGTAGCAGTAATATCAACGTTTTTTCGTTGGTTCATTTTTAACGCTCATCAAGTTCGATAAGAACTCCTTAATCGGGATCACACTAATATGTTTGTAAAATGTGATTTCGTAGAAAAATATCCGGGGGGAAATCATCCAAAAAGACCATAAGGCCTATTATAACGGACCTTCTTGGACCTTATAAGCAACCTCCCTGTTGCATGATGAAAAAAACTAACTTGACCTTAATGCACTTTTAAAGAACTGACTTGACGTTATAAACATATGAAATTTTTTTCGACCTATGCGGCAAAGCCGCTATGCCTTAAGTGCAAATTTTGCACTGCAAAACATGACTTGACCTTATTACAGTCCAAATGGACGACCCCTGTAGATTATTTATGACTATATTTTAGAATTTGTCCTCCCCCCATGAGGGGAGTGGGCCGATCTCGCCGGTACTGCAATAGCGAGTCAACCCGTGAGGAGAGCGGAGCAAGCCCCTAACTGCACCTCTTGTTCCAAAAATCAGGGTGACAATAGACGTCCCAGTAGGGACGGTCCCAGCTGTCACACTGAGAAGAACAGATACTACACTTGATCTTAGCCACAAAGGCCGGAAGCGATAAATACAGATGGACGGTGATTTTTAGTAACTCGTATAATTCAACAGAACATTATGGTCTCTAGTTTATTTTTCGCAGAACACAACGATCTTTTTATTTTTTTCGATTGAAAATCGATTAAATTCGATGTTTCAATGGTGAAGAGATCGATGTTGAGATAAAAATTATTTTCGACTATAAGTCTATAAACTGCAAAATCTATTTGCGATCCAAAATCCTGATCTGCGCCCTTTTCTGACACCAGAGTTCATGACGGAAATTCCAACGTAGCCAAAAAGATTGAGACCAGCGCCCATCAAAAAGCGAGAACTGAATCGCGCCCCATTAAGCAACTAAATTGTTTTTTAACCTTAGGGACAAATGAAGGACGATGTTTAAATGGGTGGATAATTATTAAAAAACTCTCTAGGATATTTTTTCAGGCCTGGAGATCCTTAGTAGGCTTACCAGAAATTATCGGAAATTATTCTGTACCCGTTATTTAATCTGATAAAAATTCCTTTGATCGTTATGTCACCCACCGAACATTAAATCCTAAAAATTCATTGATGAAGCATTTTTTCATTTAAATCTTTAAGAAGATGTAACATTTCTTAACTCCCNCCCGTCTTCCACTACAACTTTTATTCCTCCTTCCTACGTATTGGCTAATTAGTAATTACCCCCTCCTCACATGAACATTTTTGTACTTATACATACGTAATTAATCAATATACTGCCAGGATTGATGAATGATAGTGCCAGTGTCGCTTGTAATGGGGAGGTTAAAAAGCAAGCCCATAACCAAATCAATTCACACAAAACGGTCCCAACCAGACCATTGAGTCCCAGGTAAAGAAACTGCCGGCGATTTGGCAGAAGAAAAAGCTCAATGCCGGACAAATGCATCACGACTAGACCAGGCCAAAGCATCAGCATTATAAATAACCCGACAAATCCAAAAAACATTGGAACATCCAAATCGGGACTTAAAAATTATGTCAATAAAAGAGCTTAATTTAATTTTTGAGTTAACCCTTTAATAAGGTCAACACTTGGGACTCACTAGCGCCATCTTGCATTAAAAAGAAGTCGGATAATTGCGCATGACCCAGGTTTTGTGTTAAATGTCTGCCGAAATAGCTGGGAGTTGGTTATAAGGTATCAAGAAAAAAGGAACATAAGACCTTAAATGCAGTGTTCAAAATTTCGACCATCGGCCATGTGCGTTGGTCGACCAACGGCGAACAACGCGAGAAAAAAAAATCGACCAACGCCATCGCAACGCAAGCCAAAATTTGCGATGATTTTGAACACTGCTTAAATGCATTTTCCAAACACCATAAGGCCTTATTATAATAATATTTAATAGCATCAGATTTTTTTTTAACCATCAGAAAATTACTTTAAAAATATAGCGTACCCGGCTGATCGTCGAAGTAAAACCAGATAAGAAGCATAGCAGGCGGAAGACACTAAAAAATGATATTAAAATACTAAAAAAAATACGTGCGCCAAATATATTTTTCGAAAAATTTTGCGTGAGTTGAAAAACGTTAGAATGTGTCAAAATTTTTGGTATATACATAAGAAACACATACCTAATGCCCAAGCGGCGCCAGCTTGCGGCGAATCATCCTGTTGCTCACGTATTTTTGCAACCGAAATGAGCACCGTGCCACCAATTGAGACAATAACGAACAAAAATTTCATGACAGAAAAACGATCAGATGTTTGCGATGGGAATATCGCACTCAAGATAAGCGTGAACAGACCAGAAGTTGAAGAAAGTATGTTGACTACAGGTGCACTCGTGAAACTCAACGCCTGTTGATACGAGTATTGACCAACGAAGAAAGGCAGTGAAAAGAGAAATGCTTGCTAAGGAAAAAAACATGGATGAGTTTGAGTTATAAGGGGGCCAATAATAAGGTCCATTTTAAGGGGGACTAATCATAAAGTCCGTTTCGCGTAAAGGTTGTTCCAAAAAAAAAATTTTTGAGTCGGGCTAAAAAACGACCTTATATAGACTTTATATACACTTTATAACCAACCCCCTGTTTAGATTTCATACTACAGGGAGTCTGGTTATAAAGTCAAGCCCAAAAAATGACTTGACCTTAATGCACTTTGAAAAAAAAATGACTTGATGAAAATTTTTTCAAGTGTCGTTATAAATTTACGCGTGGCGTTCTAACTTCACATGTGTCGTTCTAAATTTACATGTCTCGTTCTAAATTTTCGCTCTTAAATGACCCGTATGGTTCTAAATTTACATGCTTCGTTCTAAAAATTTGCAAAAATTACCCGTATCGTTCTAAATTTACACGCTTGTTCTAATTTGGTTCAGATTTTGACTTAAGTGCCAGAAAAAAATGACTTGACCTTAGTGCGAAAAAAATGACTTGACCCTAAAACGGTCACACCTTGTGACCTTATAACCAGACCCCTGTAAATAATAAACAGTTGTATCGCCGATATATTGACACTCTCATATAAATCGCAGAACATTAAATATGTCAAGATATGACCCATATCATATGGGCGATACAACTGTATAATTGCTAGAAAACATTACCTTTGCAATAAGAGTCACTTTTTGGGTGCTCCGCAAAATGCGTCTGCCTTGTCGGGCACGTTGAGCGTTTGTGTGGCTCATTCGGGCAATTGATTCCGACGTAGAATCGGGCAGGGAGCGTATTTCGGCCGTCTTATTAAAACGTACATGACATTCGTCATCATCGTCCCGCATGTCTTTCTCCGAATCTGACGAGTCCCCCGAAGGCAAATCAATTAAGACATATTGGGATGGGGAAAGATTGTCCGGGCCGGATGAAAATTCCGATTCGGATTCAGTATCCGAATTCTCCAAAATGGAATAACTGTCCTCGGCGCACGTACAACGAATACATCGACGCCCCCATGGTCGATAAAAAGCAAAGCCAAATAGGTAAACACTAAATTCCCAATTTTAGTTTTTTTATCAACTTTCGAAATATATATGTTCGCGTCGGGCCCATTTGGATACAACAGTCACAACTCCAGACGTTATAACCAGACCCCACGGGGTAATTTTAAGTGAAAGCTTTTTTTACACCAAACAGGTGTAGTTTTTAGTGAAAGCTTTTGAGTGAAAACTTTTTAGTGAAAGCTTTTTAGTTTTACATTTTGGTGAGTTTTTTTTTTCGAAGATAGAATACAGGATGGGTTGATTATAAGGACAAGGTATACAAAACTGACTTGACTTTATAACCATCTGAAAAAAAGTTCACCACAAGACCTTAATGCTTTGAAATAAAATTCAAAAAGACATGATTTCTATAAAAAAAATTATTCGGCCAAAAACAGCGTAAAAATTTGTTTTTGTCCCAATGGCTTTTACACAATGGCCTTTTCCCAAAAAGCATGATTCTCAAAAACTGATTTGACCTTATAACAGTCCAAATGGCTGACCTTATATCAACCCCCGCCTGTAGTTATTATAAGCAAAACTTACACTAATAACGAAGACTTGAAATAAGTTGAAAAGAAGGGTTTATTGTAGTCGATGTCCTTGAAAATGTGTCTTGTCAATTCCGCCGAAACAATCCATATTATATCAACAAGGAACAATAGACCTCCGCCAAGTAATATGCGACCCGGACACATTTACCCATTTAAATACACTCGAATCATTTCTCTGAATTGCATACGTTTATGAAGCTGTGCGCATTTAAGTTATCAAGCACCAGCCTTAGCCAGACACAGATCCGCAATCGGATTGAATTTCTTCCGTGTTTTGCTCATTTTGATTCATTTACTAGACCTTATCCCCAATAAGGACGCATTTTCCGAAAAATTTCGACACATGGACACTTTTGAATTATTCACCTCAATAGTGAAGCGATTTTTGACAATCAAAATTAAAAATTAAAGGACTAGTGTGGAGTTTGGTATTAATAGCAAACCGTCCCTTAATGTGAGACCCACATCATGTGGGCCACATGTATGTCGTGTGTTCTTCTACACATTTGATACACAAAAAAAAAACCAGATTGCGTAAACGCGAAAAACGCCGATCAAAATTATCTTAATTTTTATATTATTTCAAAGTTGATGGGTGTGCAGTTATGTCAACAGATATCGCTTAGGTTGGCCTTTAACCATCATCTGGCATTCATAAACTTGGCAGTAGTCCAATTTATATAATCTATAATGGAGAGAAATTATCAATTAGATTCTCTTTTTTTTTATAAAATTTCATGTTTTTTACTCTCATTTCTGGATTCTATAATTGGTGCCATGCCAATTTAACTACTACTGAACTTGAAGAATGGAAGTTTAAGAATAATTTTTTCAAAGTTGTAGAAGTAGGCATCTAGAGGTCAAATACATGAACGGTTCATTTTTTGGTGAAAAAGGGGCCCATTTGGCGAACTTTCCGGCGTGAAACTGGTGGTAAGCTGAAGTTTAAGGTACCTACATATACAGTATGGGCCATACTGTATGGGGTAACATAACGTGCTTCTCGCTTTTTCAAATTTTGTATTCTAATAGTAGAAAAGTGAGAAGCGTGTTATTATACCTCATACAGTATGAGTCATACTGTAATAACGTGCGTTGTTAACGGGGTTTTTTGTAGTACGACCAATCTGAAGTCAAAAAATCTTCACCGAATAATAAATTTTGGATTATCCGCAAAGGGTCGCTTGAATTTTGTGACGAGTTAAAGATATAGATCTTAATGACATCTTCCATGACATCAAAAATTGGCATATTTAATTACCCCAATTCAAAAACATTTTTTGTAGAGGCAAACTTAAANTAATTTTCCAGTTTTTCGTGGTTAACTATTAACCGGTTGGCAGTAGCCACTTCTAAGGTTCACCACGGGATGCGCCGTATTGGGTTACCATATATATCTGAAAATCAGGCATTTTGAAACACTTCTAAAATCGGGTCAAAATCTCAGGTGGCTGTCCTAAGTATGAGTCATACTGTAATAACGTGCGTTGTTAACGGGGTTTTTTGTAGTACGACCAATCTGAAGTCAAAAAATCTTCACCGAATAATAAATTTTGGATTATCCGCAAAGGGTCGCTTGAATTTTGTGACGAGTTAAAGATATAGATCTTAATGACATCTTCCATGACATCAAAAATTGGCATATTTAATTACCCCAATTCAAAAACATTTTTTGTAGAGGCAAACTTAAAAATTTCAGCTGTAGGATAGGTCCGTAAGATTTTTTTTTCAAATCCGCTTGAACACGAATCATTGATATTTCACTTTATTCGATATTTTTCAAAATATTCTTTAACAAGGACAACTTACAGGGGAAAGGTCTTTGGCCACGAAAGCGCCAAAAAGACATGATTTATGTTGTAAAAAAACTGGCTTAACCTTAGAAGGTCAGAATGTCAGACGTAAAAACCACCACCCCTGTAGTTTTTTTTTTGGGGGACGGGCCGATTTTTCGTCCGTAAATAAACAAACGTAATGCATTTGTGTACTGGTGATAAATTTTCAGTACATTTAAATAAATGGACAACAGTGTCTCAAGTCCTAACTGAGTAAATGAGGTAAAATGATCCTATGTATTACAGATCCTATGTAGTACATATGTAACATAGGTGTAAAATTACATTGTATGTAAAACAACTTCGGTGATTCATTATGACGTCTTCTTCAAACCATACGTACTAGACGACTGCATATCTCCAGATCTACACAAAATATAATTAGCGACATATTATATACAGGGGGTCTGGTTATAAGGTCAAGCCCCCAAAAAAGACTTGACCTTAGTGCAAAAAAGATGACTTGACCTTATAACGGCCACACCTTGTGACCTTATAACCAGACCTCCTGTACACCCCCGAACAAGTTATGTTAACAAATTTGGGATATTTTAACACTTTTTGGATCAAAACCTATAGTAAATTCCAATTGTGTAACCAAACGTCCTACACAATTATCTTAACAAAATTCAATTATCTTAACACTTTTTTCAGCAAAAGAAAAGATAACTGGTTAGGTGCTGTAACTGGTACTTCCGCTTTGGCACACAATTTTTCTTTAAACCATGGCCATTTTTTCTAGGAAAAAACACTTTAAAAAAACAAGCCAAATTTGATTTGAGTCTTCAAATACTAAATGAGAAATTAAACGTACCGAATAATTTGATTGGTTAATATTTGGCAAATAATCGGAACACTGATTCCAAGAAGTAATCCAATGGTTGACGAGAGCATTAATCGAATCAATAAATAAAAGCAGCTGGGCAAAATCGTACAGAACCAAAAAATAGTCATTACTAAATAAAATTATTCATTTCCGTTTCTCGAACGTGACGATTTTTCCGATCAAGCATCGTAAATCAAACAAAATCGACTTGCCAAATTGAGAACAACCAGATGTCATTAACTTGGGGTGATGGTTACACAGGGTGCGCCGTTATGTTTCACAAAAAAAAATCCGAAAAGTAATGAAACATAATGGCCCGAGCGGGAAAAAGTGAAACATAACGGCGTAGGGATGAACATATAAAGATATGAATTAGGGGAAAACATTTTCTCATAAAAGTGAAACATAGGCTATGTTACATAGCCGATGTTTAAACGGCTTCATACAAAAAAAAACGTAAAAAAGACATGATTTTAAAGATTTTTTCCCAAAAAGCATGCTACTCAAAAAAACTGACTTGACCTTAGTGCCTGAAAAAACTGACTTAACCTTAGTGCAAAAAAATGACTTTACCTTATAACGGCACACATGGCTGACCTTAATACGAACCCCCTGTAACAATTTTGAGTCAGGGCTGTTTATATTATACCAGGGCTTTGTCAAATTAAATTGATTTTTTAGCCAATCACAAGTAACTTTTCGCGTAAATTTTGAATTTGTTTGCGATTTAGTAGCTATAATAATTTTAAAGCTAGTGGCGGCGGAGCCGAATTTTTTTCAAATTTCGAGGTTGGTCACCGCAAAAAAGTCACCTACAAGAGCCGGAGGTGCATGTTAACCTTGTACCTTTTGATTTTTTTGGGGTGGGCAATTGTTGTTCTTTAACTGGCGTAGAGGAGGGTGGAAAAGATGGAAGGTACGTATCAAGTGTACTCTCCTGTTTGAGTAACTCAAATCGTTTATCCTTTTCTTGATACAATTCCCGCAGCCAATCAGCTTCGCCGTTTTCGGGAACCGCTTCCGGCTGAATGCGCCGAATGAAGCAATGGAAGGTAATCGGCTTCCGGGCAATTATTTCCGTCATTTTTTTGTCGAAATCGCCCTCGAGTTTAACCGTCATGTCATAAAGTGGCACGTTTTGATCCTACGCAACGTTTTATGTAAAATGTTGAATAGAGTTTTTTTTTCGGGGGCTCAGACCTTGACACTCTTGAGCACTTTGACAACTTCAGTGAAGCCGGTTGGACGTGGTTGAATGTGGTGCTTCAGGGTCGCATAATTTTTCTCTAATGATTGGTTTTTTGATAATAAACTTTTAGGGCTTAAGTGTATTCAACTAAAACTGTTGTATATACCGACAGAAATCGAGGGACCGAATATGACATGCGGAATACGATTTTTGACGGAATTTGACAATATCCAGTTGTCCACGAACAAAAAAAAAGAAGAAAAAAGAGAAGCGCGGACAACTGAATTATACAAAATGTGGTAAAATAACGTGCCTCTAACTTTCTCAAATTTTATATTCTAATAGGATTAAAAACTAAAAAAGCGAGAAGCGCGTTATTATACCTCATACTGTAATAACGTGCGTAAAAAAAGTGCGGATAACGGAATTGTCCGCGGCACTATTTAATGGTCTCGCGCTGACAATTGGGATATACCTGGAATAGGGTATAGCTGGAATATACCGTATGGGGACGCTCAAACTGTGAGGGTGACGTCAGAATAGCGTTACAAATCATAGGCAAATTGCTCAAAGCCTCACAGTCTGAGAGTCCCCATACTTCTACCCCTTTTGACTAATAATTTATGATTTTGACTTTTTTGTAAGAAAAAATACATCACCGTGATCAGCTCATTGCGAGCTGTCGAACTGTATAAAAAACGTTTTAAAAAATGTAAAATAAAATAAAAATTACGTTAATTTACGTTATGACACGCTAATTTTAAATTACCGCCTTTAATCTTTTTTTCCGCCAAAAATTTCTGCGATCACTATGTACCTCGAACACAGAGTGATCGCAATTTTAGAGACAAAATTAAAATTGATTGAAGTGCCGCGCCAACTCAGCATGAGAAAAAAACGGCGCGAAAAATGTTGCGAGCACTCTGTATGTACTCCCCATACGGTACAATAGCATATTTACCTACAGTATATTCTAAATCATAGCTCCAAAACCCTCCTTTGGCAAACTCCTCGCTAACTTTGTGTTTTGATTCCGAAAATCGAGTACCTTCGGCATATAAAACAAGCCAAAACGGCAATTTAGATTTGACCAATGTTGTGACGCCCTTTTGAATTTCGGCAATATCCCGTTGAGCCGATCGCCGCAAAAATATATTCTCAGTAAACCAAAAATTCCAACCAACAACGGGCATAAATTTAACATCAGATTTTTGGAATGCTTTTAAATATCCCAAGAATCCAAATTGATCCGGAATCATGACTAAAATATTTATGTTTATTTCAATATTTTTTAACGAACAGCGTGAATTATTAAACTGGGCAACCTCTAAGATGAATAAAGGGATATATGAGAAACGGGAATTTGTCGCAATTTAGACGAGAAATTACATTCTGCTAGAATAACACCGTTGTAGTTTTAATACTCAGCTTTCACCAGGAAAAGCTGCCACAAAAGTCATGAATTTTACTTATGGCGGTTGGTTGACCTTATAGCCAACAACGCCTGTAATACAAAGAAGGTGAAATTGTCTTTTCTTTATATACTGTATATTTATGTAGTATACAACATTCTGCGAAATATATAGTTCGTAACATTCTGTGAGTAAATGTTGCATTTTACATTATGTAACAAAATGTATTTGTTAAACATTATGCAGTGAAATGTATTATTACACATTACGTAGAAATATGTAAAGTTTTACATTCTGCACATATATGTGAACTTTTGAGCCAGTTAAGTAGCAGATTAATGTAGCTTTTTTCTAAAAACAGAACATAATGTAACTAGAAAAAAAATGCACAAGAGGGTCTAGATCCAAAAAACTGACTTGACCTTAATTCAGTTGGGAGTTTCCCAAAAAAAAAGTGTAAAAAGACATGATTTCTATGGAAAAGCGATTTGACCTTATAACGGTTGCAACTTGAGACCTAATAACTAGACCCCAGTATGCTTTTCTACTGTTTTAAGTTTGTTATTTAAAAAAGGATTTCATCATATAACACCATCCGACCTTTCTACAGAAATAAACTTGTGCAGTTCTTTTATTTAAAAACCTGTTGATAGAAAGTCGAGACTGTAACGATGATTGGCGACCCAAACGGCGGGTTCATGTCCGATATATTTCAGGTCTTCGTCAGTGCAATATACTTTTAATTTACTGTCGGACCAATTCCATGCTAAATTCGCTACAATCGCCCAGTGTCCATATTGAAATATCTTAAATACATGTAATAACTTTTGAAAACTTCGGTATTTTTTGGATAAATTATAAAGCAAAAAACATATCAATCATGCTTTTTCACACCAAAAAATCTGTAAATGAAAATGACTTAGTGCTAGGAAAGTTCAAAAAGACAAATAATTATTTTATATCCAAAAAGCGTAAAAATGATTTCAAAGATTTTTTTCCCAAAAACATGCTTCGCAAAAAATTGACTTGACCTTAGTGCAAGAAAAAAATGACTTGACCTTAGGGCAAAAAATATGACTTGACCTTAGGGCAAAAAATATGCCTTGATCTTAGAACGGTCACACCTTTTGACCTTATAATCAGACCCCCTGTAGTTTACTTACATGAACAAGCCGTCTGTATAAGTGTTTATTCCAGGGCCAAACCAGCAGTAAACTAAGAAGTTGGAATACATTCATCAATAGCCCAACGGCAATAAATATAATTAAAATTCCCTGAACAGCCAGGGCATGAAGTGGCCCCATAACATCTAAAGCTATTGTAACATTAATAATGGTTTATGTATGGGGTCATATTTTCAACCACCTTTTTAACACAAATTGGATTTGGCGCTCTAACTACACCAGGTGCAACTTTTTCTTTCAAAACGAAGTTGAAAAAAGTGAACTATAACGGCGCAGTGTCTTACATATAAATAGATGAGGTATAAAAACCCGCTTCTCGCTTTCCTAGTTTTTAAGCCTACATGGGGGTTGGTTATAAGGCCAAGGTTTTAAAAACTGACTTGACCTTAATGCACTTTGAAAAAACTGACTTGACCTTTCAAGTTATAACCATCTGAAAACAATTTCGACCACTAAATTTTTTTTTCACCATAAACCCTTAGTCTTAAGAATACAAAATTTGAGAAAGCGAGAAACACGTTATCTTACCCCATAATGTAGGTATTTCGGAAAGAAAATCTCAAAAACAGTATCTCAAAAAGATAACGGAACGAACGGGAAAACTGAAACATAAAGGGGTTTAAGTTTAACCGTTAAACATAACGTCGCACCTGGTGTATTCAAGAGGTCTCACCATCAGCATTTACATAGTTTTTTGTGAAACACATTTTTTTGTAAATTTTCGTTGAAAATTCTTATAAATTAAAAATATGGCCCCTTTATTCATGGGTCATAATTATTCATAAATAATACATAGATGTGGCGAGAAGGAAAATATAAACATTATGAACAGTCAAATGTTGACATTTCGGCGAGTGAATTTTTGTTAGTGAAGAAAAGAAATTTTCCCGACATATTCGGGTTGAATGAAAAAAAATGAATGGGAAATTTGACTTGAAAAATAGAATGCGTCAAAAATGGGCTATCCAGTGGAGCGTTCACAAGATGGACATTTTTCGGTGTTGCCACTGTAAGAACTGGTCGACAACGTTCGTCGAAAGCCAACCCCACTATCTTCCTCTGAGATGCTTTTTCGTAAATTTGAGTGGTCAATGACGCAGGAGCCGTGACTACGGCAGCTTTTTGCAATTATCCGACAAATATCGGGAAAAAAAACTTACTTTTAACCTACACTGAATAATTGATTCATGTTTCAAAACTGATTCCACTTTATAGCGGTCCTTTAGATGGCTGACCTTATAACTAAGAAAGACTGTACAGGGGGTTGGTTAAAAGGTCAAGGTCTTCATCCAAAAAAAACGTAAAAAGACATGATTTTAAAGATTTTTTCCGAAAAAACATGCTACTCAAAAAACTGACTAGACCTTAGTGCAAAAAAACTTCATCTGAGTCAAGTCAACTTTACCCTATAACGGCACAAATGGCTGGCCTTATAACCAACCCCCCTGTAAATATTTTATTAAGTCGTTTTTTAAATAATTATTTTACACCACCTCCACACTTATCTTCCAAAATGAAATATTTCCTCATATGTTTCAAAATGTTTCCACATTTTCGTACTACGCATTGCGCAGTTATCTTTCAACTTTTTTTGAAAATTTAATAGAAATATAGCTGTACAGGCGGTGCATTATAATTTCTAATAAGTCCTGTGGGAAACGTCACAATAAATTTTTTGTTACACAACTTTTTTGTAATTACAAATATTATTTTTTTTTTTTGAAATAAATTTCAAGAATTTTTTTTGATAAATAAATATTTAGAATAAATTAAAAATTAAATTAAATCACAAATATTTATCTTTTTTTTTTTGAAATACATTTCAAGAATTTTTTTGATAAATATTTAGATATTATTTATAATTCTTTAATTTAAAAACTTTAAGTACATATTTTAACAAATTTATTTTTATGTTTTTAACATTTCCCGGAAAATTGAAAAAAGCTACCTAATATGTCCACAGCCAAAGATCAGAACTCTTTTGCTGCGAATTTTTCCATCGTCGAGTACGCTCTGTTGACAGCCGGCACACTTTGCCACGATGCCCTTATCAACATACAGTGCCGTCCGCTTTTTGTTTAGGTACTTGTTGATGAGATGCATGCCGTCAATTGATGATATGCGTTCTGTACTGCGCCACATGTTCTGACGATCGGTCGAATCTCTTAGGACCACCTGTAATGCATCACGCAAACCAGGTATTTCAAGACCTTCGGGAATTCGCTCGATTATTAACAACGGGTCAACATACTGGCCCACCGTTTTGAGAAGATTTTTTATATGCTTTTTGCGGTTTTCAGGACACAAAATGGACGAGACATGTAAGTCCGGGTATATTAGGTAATAAATAAAGAGGTTGTTGTTACTTAAAATATTTAAAAGATATGATTTTAGAGAATTTTTCTCAAAAATTATGCTTTGGTATAAATTATACAGGGGGTTATAAAGTCAAGGTCTAAAAAACTGACTTAATGCACTTTGAAAACACTGACTCGACCTTATAACGAAACTGGATTTTTTCCACAATAAGACCTTACTGCTGAGAAAAAGTGTAAAAAGACATGATTTCTTCATCCAAAGAAAAACAGTAAAAAAGACATGATTTTAAAGATTATTTCCCAAAAAGCATGTTACTCAAAAAAACTGACTTGATCTTAGTGCCTGGAAAAAATGGCTTGACCTTAGTGCTAAAAAACTGACTTGACCTTAAAACGGCACAAATGGCTGACCTTATTACCAACCCCCTGTACCATATCATATGTTTCAAAAGTATCTTTTTTTTTTAATAACGCGGAAAAATGGCGATTTTCTTATTACTGATACTTGTGGTTTTGGTTCCGGTCCCAAAATGTTCAAAAAAAAACAAAATTACATCCAGTATTATCCAGTAACATGCCAAAAACCGTTTGTCAATACCTGTTTTTGTTTTTCCGCAATCTTTTTTCGAAGAAAAGTAATTTTAGGGTTAGTCTAAAAAACGATCTTGTATGGCCCATACAGTATGGGTGTTTATAAAAACCGACCTGAGGATTTGTGACGGAAAGATCAATTAGTTCGCGCCACAATTCATGATCATTCTGGCCGAGGCAAAATTCGACCGCCGCGTCAATGGAGTCAGAGGAGCGAAGTAAAAGATCGAGCGCCTCTGACTTTTTTCCCATGCGCGCCAACAAGTACACTTGCTCCTCGTGGAAGCCCTTATTCTCAACCACATCTAGCGCGTCACGCTCTTCATAGTGAGGCGACGATTTTAAAAACGCCATTAACTTTGACCGGTCATAATTTGCGTAAAGAATAACCTGTAGCAAGCTTTAAAAAAATTTCTAGACTTATTGTACACACATGTTTTCTTCGATCTCCGAAAAACCAGAAATAAATAGAAGTTTTTCATTTAACAATTATATTTAGAAATTCCGAAATTTTTAATCGACCAAAAACTGCAACTAACATTCTTATGTAATTCGACATTGTTTGAATTTTGGTCAAAAAATATGACCTCGGATATCGGACATCCAATAGTACCGTAAATAACCGGTTGAAACACAGAACTGTCGATTTCTCGAATACCGGTCGGTCATTTTTTTTTCACAAAAACTTTCATTTTTGACGAGGATTTTTTGGTGGGGTCAAAAATGTAATATGACACCCTGAAGGGGTCAAATTACTTATTTCTTGAAAAAGGATATAAGGGGCTCATTGGAACGGATTTTTCACGGCCATTACGAACATGCTAGTTAACATGCTATAAAAGTTCTCAAACTTGAAATTTGACCCCTTTTTGGCCATTTTTGACAGAAAAAGAAGTCAAATTACGAATTCCTTGAAACGCAGCGGTAGGGCACTCATTCTATTTTTATGGCGATTATGGATGATTACGAAATTCGTAATTTATGTGCTGTTGAAAAATTCTAAAACATGAAACTTGGCCTCGTTTTTTTAGCAAATTTCAAAGCTCGACCTGAAGATCATGATACTCGGGCGGTAGCTTTTCTTCATCTGATGTATACAAACTATGAAGATAGTGATGAAGATAATGCGATTTCTCGCGCAAAATTTCAACTACCGAACGAATCGGAAATGCTTCTTTTTGGGAAATCATCAAAATGGTGCACTGTTCAATACACACCTCCATTAACGCCAATATATGACATGTAAGCCACTCTTCATTGTACAAAAAATGTTGATTAATAAAACGGAAAACGTCGGCATCGGACTGGCGAATGAAAATATCAAAAGCCTCTTCATACTTGTTGTCGGCCTCCAATAGAATGCGTAACGCGACAGTGAGGTCATCCGAAGTCTCACTTTGAAGGGCCAGTTTATCCATGGCCTGACGAACTAAATACGTTTGTTGTTTGATTTCATAAATTGCCGACGGCCACGTTCGAATCCACTGTAGATACTGGTCATATTCTGCAGGAGGGTTTTTTAATTAACTAAATACCAAAAGATTTTTTAACACATCTTTTAACACGATTTAACACGCGGCAGAACTACAGACGAGGTTGGCTATAAGGGCATGAGAACCCCCAATACATACACCCCCAATACATACCAGCGGAACGCTTTGAACTTTCTCTATTTCTTTCAAAAAATTTCTTTCAAAAAAAAGAGAACAAATTATAAAGAAACGTAAATTTCCACCAAGTGCACTTGCACACTTATAATTTTGGGTATAAATTAAATCGTTAAATTGTCATACAGGGGGGTCGCCAAATAACGGCCCCTCAAATAAGGCTCGCTATGGCCAAATAAGGGTCGAGGTCGCCAAATAAGGGTCGTTTTTTTTCGGTAAAAAATTATTGCGCCAAATAAGGGTCGGTTTGTCCCAAATACGGGTAAGTTTTTGGAAAATTCTCAAATACGGGTCGCTTTTTTCCACAAAAAATAATTTTTCGCCAAAAAGGGTCGGTTTCGTGTTTTGAAAAACCGACCCCTTTTTTGGACTAGACCATAGTTAAAAAATGACTTGACCTTATACCGGTGAAAATTTCGGACGTTAAAAATTATAACCATCACCCCGGTAAGTTGTTTGTCTAAAAAACACCACCTTTAGCTTCGATAAATTCTCGGAGTGCTTCTCCATATATAGTGTTTCTAAGTTGTGGGTTTTGAATGGGTAGGGCGGGAACGAGCAAACGAAGCGAATCCTTCGACGAGAATGCAAGGGCCTCCCGCTCCCACTCCTGACTCGTGAATAAAAACGTTTTGCATTTTTGGGCGGCGAGCTTGAGTTGATCATCCTCGATTAAAAACCGAATATAATCGCGACCAATCACATTGTAGCTGTGGTCGTTTGCAAATTACTAGGGCAAGAAATTAAAATGAAAATAAACTAGGTATGACCATATTTTTTTTTGCATACAATAGAAAACAGTTGGTGCTCAAAATTTGAGTGTCAAATACAAGAAAATTGTAACTTGACTCCTTTTGAAAGAGTTAGCGGGTCATATTACATTTGAATATTGAAAAAAACACTATATTCAGAATAGCTAGAAAAAACCTTCGATTAATATGTCAAACATTCGCATGTTTATGAGGTCAAAAAATTCTTATCAAAACTGATTCTATGCCTTAAGTTAAAAAAACATTTACCGATTGATTCTCGAGAAACCGATGTTTTTGCAATTTGACCGGTTTTTTCCGCTGGGAGGTCCGATTTTTTTAGAAGATTTGAAAAGCCTCAACATTTTTCTAGGGCATTTTTATTTCAATTTCTTCGCCTACCAATTTTCAAACGACCCTGTGTTTTGTTAGTTTTTTATTATTTGTGAATTCTAGCGCCTCGACGAACTGCTCATTCTCGAGCAGCCAGGTTACATGGTCGTCATCGTCCGGCTCCGTCGCCACAATAACGTCTTTTGGCGAAACAATAAAGAAGCACTTTTCCGGTTTGATATTTACCAAAAAGACGTAAAACAAAAACTTATTGAGACAAATGAGTAAGTAATTGACTCGAACCCGCGAATGATCTAGAATGAGGCGTCAGAATACCCTCATTTTTCAATGAAAATAAAATTCATTTTTTGAGATATACCATCTAACCATTTGATACAACACTTTTTTAGATCTTATTTTAAATTAAAGTTTTTATTTCAATTGGGTAGTGCGTAGGCGTAAACGCTGAATAATTTAAGGCAAAGAAGTCAAAGTTTTATTTCAAATGTCAATTGTTATTTCGATTGTTTGTTTTTAAAACTTAAAAATCTCAAAAATGCTCTATAAATGCCCTCAAAAATGCCCTATAAAAATCTCAAAAATGCCCTATAAAATTATAGCCTTCCCTGAATGATCTTTTTTGTTTGATAAATTACCAAAAAGGGCATTAGATCTTAAATGAATTTTAAAAAGACTATAAGACCTTATAACCATCTGAAAAAATGTAAAAAAGACATGATTTTGAAAAATTTGTTCCAAAAAACATGATTTTGATTTGACCTTAGTCTCAAAAGAACCATAAGACCTGAGTCCAAAAAAGAGCATAAGACCTTATATTGGACCAAATCTCAGGCCTTATAACCAACCCCCTGTAAGTTTATTTGAAAATGAGCTTTATATCAATTAACATTATAGCCAATAATTTATATGCTATAAAAGGGCTATTTTTAGGCACAAAATTTCAAACCACCTTTTCTGATTCGGACGCATCGTGAGAGCACAATTTGTAATGTTCGCCAGTATAGTTTGAATAGCCCCGCATGGTTAGCGTATCACAACATTTCTCCGCATATTGGGTCACTTCTGGGACAATTATCCGCATTGAAGGTTTATTGTGGGGCTCAAAGGCCATTATGAGCAACTCCTCCCCGACAGGTACCAGACCCGCAATAAGAAATTCCGTCTTGAACATTTGCTGGATTTCGATTTTAGCGGCCCCTTGTCGCAACTTAATAGCACAGACTTGAACAAAATCACCCCAGCCTGACATTGTGGTACAAACACTTGTTTGAAAAATCTACGTTCAAATCTACTGTTCAGAGAATGCATGAAATGTTTCTGAAAAATATACAGCCGTACTTAAAAACATGTTAAAAGGAGGGGCCCTCAGGGGTTTGTTATAACTTACAAGGTATTAACCTTCAAACACATATGGCGGAATTTTTTCCGGCCGGGCATATAAAATGCGTTTTTCATGGTGTTTCATTTTATTAAATTTAACGGCATTGAAAACCCATGTTCTATGTATAGAATAATCGATTACAGAGTCGGAGAGCAAATAAAAATAAAAATATTATCTCCGTAATAAATATTTATTAGTCATTTATTGGAGTTAGAAAACCTCAAAAAAGAGGTTATTTGCAATTAAAAGTTTTCACGCATTTTTCTTTCTTTCATATTTTTCCGAAACTGTGAAGTAGTCTACGGCCCACTAGCCTGTAAAAAAATGAACCCTGTACGTCACCCGGTTTACCGTTTGTGAATTTGTGTTTTTGTGGTCAAATCGACCAAAAAGTGTCCAACGGTGGTCGAAGTTTCATAGAGGTGAGATATTCATCCTAAAAAGCGTAAAAAGTCATGTTTTTAAAGATTGTTTTCCAAAAAATCATTCTTTTGATTTGACCTGAGTTTCAAGAAAACCATAAGACCTTATAGCGGTGCAAATCGGAGACATTATGACCAAACAGTTCTCAAAACAAAATCAAGTTCTTGCAAAATAACAAATCTTAGTTGTTTGTCCCAATCCTATTATCAACATTTTATTCTCGTTCCATAAAAAGTTGGCCGGAGTGTGTGTCGGATTTAGATCGGTGTTTTGTTTTGGAATAATCGATATGACCTCGCGCTGGACCAGGTCAAATATTTTAATGTCCTTACTGTCGGCCCAGGCAATCAAGTCATACTTCCACTCAATCTGGTTTACTTTGCCGACGATTCCAAGGGCTAGGACTGTACTTTTTCGACTGCCGAGAAGTCCTCGCTCGCACAGAGTGATTTTTTCTGATGCTATGACGACACGACCAGTCGAGGTATAATCTGGGGCAATCGCGACTGACCAGATTGGACTTCTAAATGTCGGGGCGCAAGATGATTGGGCCAAAAGATGATTATATTACACTCCTATGCCATTATCTTACAGGGGTCTGGTTATAAGGTCAAGCCCAAAAAATGACTTGACCTTAATGCACTCCAAAAATGACTTGACCTTATAACCATTTTTTATTTTTTTTACATATGATTTTGTCCAAAAAATATGGCCAGCAGGGAGGATCTTCACCCAAAAAAAAAGTGGAAAAAGACATGATTTCGTAAAAAAAGGCTGACCTTATATAAGGTTATAACCAGCCCCGTCCGTAACTGAAATCTAGAAATGATGCAATGGAATCATAATTTTAACCCAGTCGTTTTACACCCCTAAAATTAATTCTCTGCTCGACCTCATCGTCGCCAAACAAGGAAACAATTTTTAGTTTTCCATCGGCCGAAGAGGATGCGATCAATTCTGCTCGCGCGTCCATTTTTAGACATGTTATCTCGCCACCGTGATCAACAACGTCTTGAATCACATTGCCGTCGTGATCACACAACATCACCTGCCCGGGAGTTCATGATGTGGAATAATTTCAGCATAGGGAATAAATTCAGCTTGCGCCACAAACTCAGAGGCAATCTAGATAAGGTATCGACGATACCTTATAATAAATCTCCATACATGATAAAAAGTGGCTGTTATAGGAGTAAATACTGTACTGCATTTAATCCACAAAAATGTATTCCACATTACGAATCCCCCACCTTACCACTGGTCATACCGATTGCAATAAACCGATCATGCGCCAAAAACGCGGAAATTGAATCATTCCGGAGGAGTTCGAGGAGATCATTAGCCAGGCGTTTATATTTTAAACGAGGCTCTTCCTCGACTTCATCATCGCCCGATGACGAATAATCATCATTTTCATCTTCCATCGCATCGAATGTCTAAATTTAACCACATACTTTTAGAAAAGGCACCGGTTGAATTAGTACAGACGGGTTTTACAGACGTTTTCCGCGAAAACAAGTACCAGAGAAAAATGAACACTCGAAGCAATTTACCCGATTAAAGTCGTTATTCTTTAGAAATGAAAATAATTTGAAACGAATTAAAAATATGGGGGCGTCATGGTAGTTTATCTTGCTTTGAGCGTATACAAATAATTTTAAGAACTTCTGCCTAACCGAAGAGGCTTAATTCGTAACTGATATCTTTTTTGGACATTGTTAAAATAACAATGGCCTATTGCTAATATAGGCTATTTGTCAAAATAAAAAAACAGTGAAAAAATATTTTGAAAGCTAGTCTTGGAATCATGACCAAAAAATGAAAGTTCATCATAAATGAAAGTTTTCATTTCTGATGAACTTTTAACCGTGGTTATGATTCCAGGACTAGCTTTCAAAACATTTTTTCACAATTTTTTTTTTTGCAAATAACCTATATTTGGAGTTCCAAACACCGCCAGCTAGAAATTTCATACAAATAATACATATAGATATAAAAATAAAATATTTATTAAAATATAACAATGTTGTATGCATAAGAAAATAAGATCAATCGCGTTTTTTTCTTCAGGTAATCGTTTTACGTAGGAGCCGAGACAAGACCTGCTGGTCCCTTTCCAATCTCTTGACCAGTCACCGTACTCTCCAGTGGTTTAAATCCGACTTCGTCAACCGGAACGCCAAATGCGGTCAATTTCGCCTCGTATGTTCGAAGCAAGTCATTGTGTGCCTTACAGACTCGGGCGAGCTCGTACTGCAAATCTTTGATGGCGCCATTCTTGGCATCAAGGACATCCTCCAGTTTGCGCGTGACCACGCTAAGCGCCGCCGGATCTAAATTGGAAGCCGCGAGGATTTCGTTCAACTGGGCATCCTTCTTTTCGAGGGAATCCGCCAGGGCCACCACTTTACGCTCCAAAAGCAGCTTCTTGAAGTTTGCCTGTGGGTAAGGGTATGAACTATTAACCATCGTTACTTGTTAGCCATTTTAACGATCCCCAAAAGATGGGGCTAGTCGTTAAGGGGTGTCTGGGACGGCACCGTCTAAATCGGTCTGTTCTATTTATGCCTGGGACACCGAGCCCCAAATCATAAAATAATAAAATTGAAAAGCCTGTTTTTATTGACGCTATTTTCTAGAATCAAAAACGTCCGTATTGGAAGTAAGAACTGTATTCGCCGCTTCTTATTTTTGTATTTTTAAAAACAAAGCGCGGTACCGTCCTTAAAACGTCCCAAAAACAAATAAGAGCCAGTTTTCATCACAAGTGACGGGTTTTCTTTTCATTATCGCAGCGATACTTTGACTACTCCTCCTCGACGATATCCGGCAACCACAGGTTTTTATAACCGGTCAAAAATTACATGTAAATAGTACTGTACTAGCCATTATCACCCTGTTTTATCGATTTTATAACCAATATTTTATCTTTTTGGAACAACTTGCTTTAAACGGGCCATCACGTTCGTACCCTAGCTTTTGGACGACCTCTTGGACGGCTCCAACAAAGTTTTGGTGAAGATTGTCTCGTTCAGCCTCGAGCTTTTGAAAGCGTTGTTCGAGAACTTCATGCTCCCAGCGCAAATCTTTCATCTCCTTCTCCTGAATGAGGAGGCGATTCTTTGAGCGCTTTAATGATCTCTTATCCTTTTCATAATTGGCAAGTTGGCGGCGCAGCTCGTCGTTGATTTCACGCGCCTTTTCCAGTGGCTCCGTCAGTTTTCGATTTTGACTCTTTAAATATACAATTTAAGTTTTTAAATTTTTTTTTACAAATACAGTTGGTGTGGTAACGAGTTGACACGTAACAAGTTGACAGTTCGGAACGAAGTGACACTTTTTGGGAGTTTTTGGGGCAAATGTGACGAAACGAAGTGACAGTTCGGAACGAGTTGACAGTTTTTGATGAAAAAATCGGAAACGAATGTGCCAACTCGTTACCACACCAAGTTTATACATTTATCGCCTGTCTGCGGTTCGATGAGAAAAAACGCTTGACCTTAAACACAAATCGAACATTACATGCCTTTAAGCTTCAGGAGTTTGTGGATGTTTATTAAATTAAATTTTAAGGTCAAATAATCAGCGACCCTTATTTGGGGAAATAACATTTTTGGTTCGTTATCTAACGACTTTAAAATCTGTAAATCATGACTTGGCCTTATCATTACTCCTAATATTTTAAGCTCAAATAATCGGGACAGTTATTAGGAGCAATAATATTTTGCTCGATAGCGAGTTAAAACCGACAGTTAACTCCTAAAGTACAGTTAACTCTTAAAGGACAGTTTACGTACCATAACTTCCGCCATTGCCTTTTCAAGTCGGTCCTCTTTCTTCTTCATCTCTTCGATTTGTTCTTTCAATGAGTTGATAAGGGCCAAATTGTTCAGTGTTATATCGTTGTAATAGTTTTTAATATCACTAAAATATCATATATATATATATATATACACTCCAAGTGGAGTGTTGTAAGTTAACAGTTGTTAACCAAATACCCTTAAACGTTTCCGTCAGAAGGGTAAAGTCTACGCCGTACAGCCCTCATTATTATGAAATAAGTCCCCTAATTAAATTCAGAGAAAATTATTTTTTCAACTTCGTGTAATATGACCCCCTGGGGGTCAAATGAGAAATTTGACCCCAGATTCGGGTTCAGCGTACGCGATTTCTCATGTTGCCTAATATCCTGAAAATTCAAGGTTATCGTTGATTTTCATAACCTAGTACCTAACATAAAATTAGGTCGATAGCTCGTAAACCCGTAGCCAAAGTCCTGGGCCCTCGAATAAAAAGCGTCCTCTGGAGTCCCCTGCGGTGTTATGCTGCAGATTTTTTTATTCGCTCCGTTATTTTTTTCAATGCGAACATTGCAAGATAACGACGCAGGGAGTGTATTTGTTCACGCAACGGGTCCGAGTTTTTACAACTTATTCTAAAATACAAAAATCATAATCCTCTGATTGCCAACCTGAATTGTTTTTCATGATTTTTCATCAGTGCGTGAATTTGACCATTTTTTCGCTCTTCAATTTCGTGTATTTCTGTTTTCCGTCGACTAATTAAAAAAGGTTTAAAACACTTGAGTGAGGTGAAAATCGTTCAACTTACAGTTCTAGAATATCACGCTCTTCCTTCATTTTCTTCTCAAACTTGGAGACTATTTCATTTGATCGACGCTCAAATGTCTCGCGCATGTCGGTAACCCTATAAACAGTAATAAAAACCACGTACGTATATTTATAATACCTATAAATTTCACCAAACTATGATTTGTCCAAGTCGTATCTTGACACTTCTTATTTTGACAAAGCTGTCTTAACTACACAGATTTCGTCCCGCCGAGTCAAGAATTATCATAAGTGACCTATTTTGCTAAAAAAAAGTCTGCTTATTACCCCACAAATTTTCCCGCTAATCTGGGAGTTTTCAATCTCGTAAGTATCGGGTACAGACCATACTCTCATAAGGGGTGGGTCCATAATGGCCGTATATTTCGCGAAAAAAAGTGATTATCGCTTAACAGCCGCTTTTTACAACGTATTTTGTGGGTCGATTATTTTATTTTGGCCGTGATCTCATAACGGCCGTTTTTTCCAGAACCAAAATCTGACCTTATGGGAGTAAGGACTGATGTGCCTACACAAGGCACTGCCTAGTCGATGTACAACAAAATAATTACTTTTCATCGTGAGAGGCGACTAGTTGCTTAACATGATCTTGATGAGATAGCTCAATTGTTCGCAGCTCGATCTTGAGTTCATTTTTCTCGTCACGAATGACCTTTTCGTGCGAGGTCACTTCCTCCGCAGCTTTTTTCAGCGCTGTCGTGCTATTCATACGCAACTCAGCCGACGCATTTTGATGCTCCCACAAAAGCTGTTTCGCCTTCTGCTTGTAAACTGAACAAATTCGATTTAAAAATGCAGTCAGAGTTGAGCCTTAGCCAATGGTTAACGTAGGGCGTTGGAGGAATTGAAAAATGTGGTTCCACCAACGCCGGAGGAATTTTTTGCTATTTTTTAAATTCAAATGTATTATTCGTAAAAATGCGTCAGTTGAAATTAACGCTTTCAGTCCTTTTTTCCATTTGGTTTTTTTGATTCTCGAAATCAAAGTAAATTCCCTTTCAACGTTTTGGAGAGACTTTTCCAGAAAAAACGACTGCTTATAGTTGTAATGAATTAAAGCGTCCCTGATTTAAGAGTATACCCGGACGCTTTAGTTTATAACAAAGTTGTAAACCGTCGTTTTTTACGAAAAGTATTTCCAACACGTCCAAAAAGGACCAATTTACCTTGTTTTCGAGAATCAAAAAGTCCAAATGGGAAACAGGACTGAACACGTTAATTTCTACTGACGCATTTTCACGAATAATACATTTGAAATTCAAATTTTGAATTAAAAAAAAAGTAGCAATAAATTCTTCCGGCGTTGAAACCACATTTTTCAATTCCTCCAACGCCTTACGTTAACCATTGGCCAAGGCTCAACGTTTTAACTTAAGTTAAACGTAAACTAATTCATGGCCTATAAAAGTATACCTTTGATTTCCACTTGATGGCGCTCCTCAGCTTCTTCCATTTCGCGATCTTTGTTGCGAATTTCGGCTTTTCGTTCTTCAAGCTGTCGTCGCGTAATCTCCCAAAAAGTATGAATTTTGTCGCGTTCCAATTGAAAAAAATTTCTCTCTTCACGTTCGCGCTCCAACTAAATTTATTAATGATTATACATTCCCAGCGCAGTTATCTGGCCAAAATGTTCCTTTATTGGGCCAAAATTGTCAGTAATAATTTTCCAGGAACCTCTATCTTTATAAGGACGACTTTTTTTTTCAGGTGTCGCATTCATTGTCGAGCCTACTCCTCCTAGACCATTTTTGATATTAATTTAATTTTAATTGTATTAA
>SCLG01000030.1:101522-133483 GCA_004367875.1 Oikopleura albicans
TTAATACAATTAAAATTAAATTAATATCAAAAATGGTCTAGGAGGAGTAGGCTCGACAATGAATGCGACACCTGAAAAAAAAAGTCGTCAAGCAATAAATAGTACTAAGTAATGTGAATATTTTATTACCTCTTCTTTAATCCGTCCAATATGTTCAATAAGCTGTTCGGGCGTCATTTCTTCGGCGGAAATTCCATCGACCATGGTGGGGGTCTTGGACCCCCCGGCCTTTTTTCCGCCCTTTTTTCCCTTTCCCTTTCCTTTGCCCTTCTTCGCCATGATCTGAAAACGGACTAAACTGATTTTTGTTCAAAAGCGAAAATCAAAAAATGGCGTATATTCTAGAGAATATTAATTCTATGTTTCAAATATATTGCATCGAAAAAAAATGACCAAGTTTTAGGGTTTATTGGGGAGATCGTTTAATTTACAATTATAAATTTATATTATAAATTATTATATAGCGTAATTAGAATGAAATTTCCCCGGTAACACCGCTGAATTTTAAAAAATAGAAAATATAATTTATTTTCTCAAATTAAGCAGTATTTTCTCCGGCAAATAATTCCTTAATTATTTTTGTTTTTCAAATATTTGTTATTTTAAAAATTAAATATTATTTTTGTTTCCAACAGTTAATTTCTCAAAAATCTCCAAAATAAAGCCTTAAAATCAGCCATGATAAATAATAAGGTTGTCAAAGGCAAGTTTCAATTATTCCACAAACACCGGCGAGAAAATTATATATATATAAAAATATGAGGCTACATTTTAACACGTATTTTTTTATATTTATGTTATTTTTAGTCACGATTTTTAAATGAAATGACCATTCCAAGACCATTTCATTCAAGTTTATTCATCACTGAAAAAATATTTATATTTTAAATGTTTATGTTCATAAAATTGTCATGTTACAAAACCCGTGTTAAATATTGTGTCCCATATAGAATGGATATTTATCCGTTACAAAATAATATTTTATGCAGTAATATACGGAACGTAGACCTTACAGCCTCTCACCCAAACACAAGTTGGTGTAATTTTTAGGGTAAAATTATGGTGAAAAACCGGTTACACATAGAATAATGAAATAAATCCTACTAGGTAATCTCTACAATCTGCCCCTTTCCGGTGATTGCCCATTTGAATGAATTACGTTTTGGGTAAGAGACTGTAATTGAATTTCAGAAACACATTTTTTTCAATTATCATGCGCCAGTTTCAATCAAGCTACAGTTTACTATATTTGCACATCACGTTTCCTCTAAATGTTATTATTTTTAAATAAACGTAATAAGGCCTTGACGAGTTGAAATCGCCGTTCGTGTGGGTGTAAAAAAATGATTGGAATATAAACAGTGTAGTAATAGTAATGAAATATTCAAATGATGCATCGCCTCAAGATAAAAAAAAGCTCATGTTGGGTATCAAATATCAAGCAATGCAATTGGCCCAAACATCCCTCAGCGCTGCTTGGGGCCAATCAAAACCACCCAAAATAAATCTACCGAGCAGAGACACATTAATGCGTAATTCCAGCCATTTATTTTTTAACCTACACGAACAGCGATTTGAACTCATCAAAGGCTTTAATCACGATTTCCAATTTATCCTCATCTGAGACAAGAGAAATCGTTTTTTTTTGAACATCGCTTTTTTGAAGGTGCGACGTTTTTAATATTTTTTAAAATTGTTTTTAAAATTTTAATATTTTTAATCAAAAGTTTTCCAATCAAAAGTGGCGCAGGAGAGTTAAATGGTTATATTTCTTTAAATAAGTTGCGTGGTCTGTCCATCGGCGATGCCTGATTCGGCAAGTGAAGGTAATGTCGGAAGAATTCTAATGGGTAAGTCCCAGACGGTTTGTTCAGTTTTCAGCTGAAAAGGACCTTGCCACAATTTACAACCATCATCAGAAAGCGACTGGCCATCCAGTGGTCCAACCGCGGTCGTAAACTCAAAATGTAACCGCCACTTTAATAAGACCAGCTCGGTCAGAAAACCAGGACACACAAATAACGGCACCGGTAAAATCAAGTGCGTCTTTTTAGCAAATAAACACGGCTCCATTTGGCGACCGTAACTAAAATGATTCATAAAGATTTTGGCCTATTTTTATCTGTAAAATTTGGTTTGGGAATTTAGATTTTTCTGGGTTTTATCTTATTGTTACTCAGCGTTAACATGAATTTCCGCCGTTTTTTTCTCTCATATTTTCTAGAAAGCATTATTCCAGTTTTTGAAGTGGGGAAAAACACGAGCTTGGCAATGTAGAAAATACGCAAGAAAAAAACGGCCGAAATTCATGTGAAATCGTAAAAGTATAAAGTCGTAAAGTTCATTTTACCAAATAAATCTAGAAAATGTTCTAGAAAGTGTTGATCCAATACGACTAATGAAACTTGGTCTAAAAACGGCATAAATGAGAAGCCTAAAGTTAAAAATTATCTTTTTTTTACAAGTTTTTACCGATAAAAAAATCAAAAATTATATTAGTTGGCGCATATATAATAACTAATTGACTTACTTTGTGATGTGATTATGTATTTGACGCTTTCGGTATTCATCCGCAATTTGCTCCTCGGCCTGCAGACATACTGAAATTTGTAGACACGGCACTGTGCCCTCCGTGAAGTCAAACCCAGCAACAATATCCTCGCCTAACTTATAGCTCGTCTTGTTGATACAGAATGACCCGACTAAACCCCGGGCGTTAGCTATCCTGTACACATTCAATGATCGTCGCGCCGTTATTCGATTCAACAAATCCGATGCCAAATCCAACAAATTTGCCGGCTAAAATTATTTATTTATTATTATTATTATTTTTTTTTTGGGGTTGTCAAAAAACTTAGTGGGAAAGTGTTTTTCAAGATGAACTTTTTTCAAAAATTCATTTTTCCCTCAAAAACAGTCGTTACAAAAATTCATTTTTTCCGTCAAAAAGCTTTATTTACAAAAAGAAAAAGATAATACAAAAAAAAATTCAAAAAAAAATAACAAGAAAAACTCCATAAATTTTTTGTTTAATATTGTTTCAGTAAGAGTTTTAAATACAGTCCTTACTCATTTACCGAACGATTAATAACTCTAATATACAAATGGTCCTTTTTCGGACGATGCTCCTTTTTCGGACGCTATTTTCGAGAACCGATAAATAAGTTAAGTTTAATAAGATAAATTTGTTAAACTTTTAACAACGGTTCAACGTTTTTATTACTGTGCAGCAGGCTAAACCTGTTGTTGTGCGCGAGCTTCTTCCATGAATGGGTTTGCAGGAACCGGACTGGATTCACCATGATATTCGCTTAACCCGTACAGAACCATCACGCGAAATGGGACTCGGATACGGTGAATATGGACTTGTTCTTTACTCGAAACGCGTTGTAAAGCCACAGTCATTTTATAACAATACTACACAAAAACCGTTATTATAAGAAGAGTTTGAAATAGTTGAATTTTCTATCATTTTATTTAATCGAATTTTCTACCATCAAATTTAATTTTACAGGGCCCTGCAGGGGGTTTAGTTATAAGAACAAAGCCAAAAAACTGACTTAAGGATGGTCTGCTCGATTAGTTTACATCTCAAGATCATTTTTTTATTACACGGCATTGAATACATACATGTATACATACATGTATAGTTATCTTCAGATTATCTTTAAAGGTTTTGTGAATAACTTCAAGTACAAAAAAAAATAATAAGTTTGTCCACGAATTCTAGAAATTTGGAGCAATTCAAAATCTCATATTTTTCGATAAACTACGAAATCACTCCCACGATTGCTATTTGATAAAATTTGTTTGTGTTCTTCTTTTAATTTAATTTGACTTTTATCATCATTAGGAGTATTCAGAGTAACTCCACAGTAAGTTTTGGGTCAAACCAAGCACGCCTTGAGTACTAACAGCACTATAAATTATCATTTTTATGCAAAAATATAGTCCCAAAATGTGCTAAAAATGCTTCAAGGTTAATACGGCAACTAGTATTTATTTGATTCTTTCTCTCTGATAATCTGAAGGCCCTTCGCTACAAATCTGTCAGAAAACATTTTCAGATTTTTTCTAGGATCGTTATTTTTTTTTCAGTCTAAAATAGGTAAAAACACTAATTTTCCCATAATTAAAAAAATAAATTAAAAATCGAAAATGTTTTCTGACAAGGTTGTAGATTTTTTTATTTCACACTTTTTCCACAAAAAACGAAATTGATCCAACAAGCCGTGCAGACTGTGAAGTAAAAATGCTCAACCGGAAGTGCCAAGTTCAGGCTCGAATTCATGGTCACTGTCAATAGTTATGGTGCGTGAAAATATGGGAAATGATTACCAAAAGTGGGGAAAATGTGTACATGGCATTTTCAAATTGATGGAATGTATGCCTTGTCCACAATAACGTGTTCTTTTTCATGCATTTTTGTAAACAAATCGAACAGACCACCCTTAAAAACTAACTTGGCCTTATAGCCATCTGAAAATTTTTTCGAGCATTAAAAATTTCTCCGCTTTAAGACCTTAGTACAGGGAAAAAAGCTCAAAAAGACATGACTTTAAATATTTTTCGAAAAATTATGCTTTTGATTTGACTTTAGCTTCTCAAAAAACTGACTTAAAAACTAACTTGGCTTTATAGCCATCTGAAAATTTTTTTCGAGCACTAAAAACTTCTCCGCTTTAAGACCTTAGTACAGGGAAAAAAGCTTAAAAAGACATGACTTTAAATATTTTTCGAAAAATTATGTTTTTGATTTGACTTTAGCTTCTCAAAAAACTGACTTGACCTTATAAGTTATAACGGTCACAACTTCAGACCTTATAAGTTATAACCAGACCCCCTGTAATCAAAGTTTCTGAAAAATTAATGGGTAAAAGCTACGTAAGTAAAAGCTCGAAAAAAAAACAAAACAATTTCATGAAAATATGTTATACATAAATGTTACTAGGCAACACTCCCAACAAAGCACTACGACAAAACAATGAAAAATAACATACTCTAACAAATTATGACGAATAACTTGGCATACACTCGACTTTAAAATGATACGTTTTCAATATATACCGTGTGTCGGTGCTGAAGATGACGGGTTTTAGCCAATTTTTGTACCCTTTTTAAACACTATTATGACATCCCTACGTCAATTTCAGCGTCGACATACGGTATATAAAAATAAACATGTATCATATATAATATATGTATTACAATTTTAATTTTTTGTCCACCAAAACCGGTTTGATAAAAAATATGAATTTCTTATTTTTTCCGATTTTGTATCTATTTTTACAGGGGGTCTGGTTATAAGGTCAAGCCCCATAAAAATGACTTGACCTTAATGCACTTTTGGAAAAAATGACATGACCTTATAACCATCTGAAAAAAAATTCCACAATAAGACCTTAGTGCTGTCAAAGTTCAAAAATAATTGACTTGACCTAGTGCATTTGTTTAAACAAAATGACTTGACCTTAGTGCAAAAAAGATGGCTTGACCTTATAACGGTCACACCTTGTGACCTTATAACCAGACTCTCCTGTAACCATTTTGAAGCTTCTGATTTTTTAAGTCTTCTTGCAAAACAAATGGTTTTGTAATTTATTTAAATAAAAATTTACATAATAATTACAGTCCTTAACCATTTATCGGACGTTTTTGGTTCTCGAAAATAGCGTCCGATAAATGAGCATCGTCACAAAAGAGGTCATTTTTTTATTAGAATGACCCCATTTTGGCCAAAAAAGCGTCCGATAAANTTTTTTTTTTGCGAAATTTTTTTTTACTTTAATTAAAAAACCTATTCGATTAACAGTTGTCGGTTAAAAATAAGCCAATTGAAATACATACTTTCACGAATCCGCCCGAGTAGCTAGGCGGCGCATCGGGAGGTATTTTGTCTTGAAAAGTATAAGTTTTCTTTTCGCCTGGCCGCAATTGAACATCAACGACGAGTATAATGGGTGTCGTTTTAAAAACAACCGGGGCCAGAGCACCGACCGGAAACGAACTGGCCGGATTATGCGCTTTTGTTTTTGCATCTGTGGGCGGAATCTCGTATGAATCCGGGGCAGTCACCCGGTTTTGATTTACCGAACATTCACAATGAAATTGCACCGACGCCCACGCGATTTTCTCATCATCAGTTGTACCACCTATCAGATTAGTTAAGATTTTTTTTAGGAAAATAACTGAAGCCAAACATAACCCCTTCACCAGTTATATTAACAAACTAGTGATGTGTTAACACTTTTGGCCCGAAAAGTATCGTGATTTCCATTTATCTTACCACACGCCCTAACCAGTTATTTTAACAAAATTCAATTACAATTGTATCTCAACACTTTTTGACAAAACCAGTGGTTAAGATAACTGGTTAGGTGGTGTAGTTATAGTGATGCATATTTACAGAAAAAATAATTAATTCAAATTTCAAAAGTGGTCGTTCGACCCAATACGTTCTGTATAGCGTTCGATAAAAAGTATAAAGTTAATTTGCCTAATTTAATTTGTGACCTTTTGGTTGAACTTTAAAAAACGTCCCTAATGAGCTATGGGACTATACTTGTTTTTTCTATGACTAATGAGAATGTTAATATTCTGACGAGTCTGATTTCGTACTTTTTTTTTTCTCTAGCATATATTTTTTTTGCTAGACTTCTTTTCAAAGCACCGTTTTTTACCAGTTTTACAATTTATTCTATAAACTTTTTATGGTATAAAACCGGTCGGTTTTTAACGGTTCTTAGGGTCTCTTTCTAGGGTTCTTTCTAAGCAACATATGAAATTTTCGAAAATTCATTATTTATTTTCGAAAATTTTCGGCGAAACAAAATTAGGAATTCCCCCTATTTATACCTTTATGCTGAAAAGTAACCGTTCCGTCAATTGCTTCCCCGGCCAGATAAACGGTCCCCCTGTCAAGTTTTCCGAACACTTCAATCATTTCTCTGTTTTTTTTTTCTTTGAGCTTTTACATGAGTAATTCAGCAATGGAAAACTACGAACTGGACTATCAATTTCAGCTCATTTCCTTAGTTCATTCCCATAGCTGTCAGCCAATCAGCGCCCGTGTTAACTTGACACGTATGTATTTGACACTTGATCGAACAAAAATATAAAACGAAAAAGTAAACAAGGGTAATTTAAGACAGAGAAATATATGTTGTTTCCGACAAAAGTGTGTTCTAAAATATCATATTTAATAATAGTGTAACCGATGATTAGTGTTAGAGAAAGTGACGGAATTACACTAAATGCCCTACCCGGCAGATTAACCAACGGAAATCTGGGTATAATACCAATTTGGTCCGTTATTTTATCTAATCGTAAATAGTTAATACACGACCTAACCAGTTATCTTAACAACTGTTTTGGTAAAAAAGTGTTAAGATAATTTAATTTTGTTAAGGTTTTTGGTAAGATAATTTGAAATCGCGATACGTTTCCGGTCAATAAGTGTTAAGATAACCCAAATTTCTTAAATAACTGGTATTAAGATAACTGGGTAGGGAGTGTAAATCTTGAAAGAAGTATCGAAATGATAAACACGAGTTATATTTGCTAAAATGTGTTTGAGCGATGACTAAATGTTAACGCGACAGCTGGAAACCGCGATTAATTTTTTTTGGGTTTTGAACTTTTTTTAAACTAAAATACAATTTCGAAAGATTTTAGAGCATTATCTGAATACAGTCAGGTATCTTTAGATGTGTATTTTCAATTTCCAATAACGTCTCATCCAGAGAGACATGCACCTCTAGAGAGACATTGCTCGTCGTACACACGGGCAATTTGACCGTTTTTTTCTACAAGAGTTGGTCAAGTAACCCGATAAATGTGATATTCGGCACATCTAGCGATACCTGACTGTACAGCTGTTATAGCTTATAAAAGAATTTTCTTTAGTTATTTGAGAAAAAAGGTTTTGAATGTAAACAAAACTGAACGTCTGGAGAATTTTTAAAAGAGTTCGGAAAAGTGCACATCTAGAGTTACATTTGGAAAACAACTTTAAAAGGGTGCATATTTTGAGGTATTGACAAATTTTCGTAAAAAACGCACATCTACAGAGACGTGTAGGTCTAGCGAGTCTCAGGGCTCTGACTGTATGATAATGTTATAATATGTTTCATTATTCATTAAAGACTTCTACAGCCCTTACTCATTTATCGGACGATTGCTCCTTTTTCGGCCAAAATGCGGCCATTCTAATAGAAAAATGGACTTTTTTTGTGACGATGCTCCTTTTTCGGACGCTATTTTTATGAACCGAAAACGTTCGATAAATGAGTCAGGACTGTATATGGATATCCATATTGTAATGGAAGTGCGACTGGAACATAAAATATACCACATAACCGGTTATGTTAACACTTTGGCATTTGAGTAACTTGGATTTCCAATTATTTAATCAAACGCCCTAGCCCATTATGTAACATAATTTATGTTAACAGTTTTTGGCGTTTTTCTTTTATACAAAATTCTTAGAATGACGTTCGGTATTTCGGCAATTGTGACGGGTGCCGCATCCGGTCTTGGGCGTGCAACAGCAGCCTCTTTAGCGTCACGGGGCGCCGGCGTTGTTATCTTTGACCTACCAAATTCCAATGGCGAAGCCGTACGTACTTTGTTTCTTACGTACATAAGTTTCCCATTAAAATATAAACGTATTTTAGGTCGCAAAAGAGCTTGGACCAAAAGCTGTGTTTTGTCCGGGTGATGTGACTTCACCTGAAGATGCGGCAAAAGCGGCAGCAATGGCCGCCGAGCAGTTCGGCAGTCTACAAGGTACATAAAACTTTGCTCGGTTGTACAAGGTCGTTTTAAATTAAATTGAATATGTCCCTAATATGAAGATATTGGATAAATAAGAATTATTACAGGCAACCATTCCGCAGATTTTTCCCGACTGGAACCGGAAGTAAATGGGGGTCTGGTTATAAGGTCACAAGGTGTGACCGTTATAACTTATAAAAAGGTCTTCATCCAAAAAAACGTAAAAAGACATGATTGTAAAGTTTTTGTCTCAAAAACATATTTCTCAAAAAAACTGACTTGACCTTATAACTCATAAGGTGAAGTCAGCTTTTTTGAGAAGCATGT
Organism: Oikopleura albicans; assembly: GCA_004367875.1. Classification (NCBI taxonomy): domain Eukaryota; kingdom Metazoa; phylum Chordata; class Appendicularia; order Copelata; family Oikopleuridae; genus Oikopleura; species Oikopleura albicans. The sequence continues at coordinate 110,625 of SCLG01000030.1, forward strand.
TTTTGAAGAAAAAGCTTTAAAATCATGTCTTTTTACGCTTTTTTGGATGAAGACCTCTTTTTTCGACAAAAATGGATAAAATGTCTTTTTATCAACAATTAATGATATCCTTATATAAAAAACAATTTCAATAATGCAGATCAGTTTGCATTTTTGATAAATTTTTGTAGTTCTGGTGAATTGCGCCGGAATCGGAGTTGCGAAACGTATTTATAATGCTCGAAAGGATCAGCTCCATTCGCTGGATGAATTTGCGCGAGTGATCAATATCAATTTAAACGGAAGCTTCAATATGTTATCACAAGCAGTTAAAGTCATGATCCAAAACGACGCCGACGCCTCACTAGATTTATCGGACCCAATGAATCCGGACGTCACAATTACTCAAAAGGGCTGTATTATTAATACGGCTTCGGTCGCCGCAATGGACGGCCAAATTGGCCAGGCCGCGTATTCAGCCTCAAAGGGTGGTTTTCCAAACATAAAAAAATTGAATTTTCGCTTGATTATAGCAGTAACGGAAAACGGCCTGAAAAATGCTCTCTAGCGACGAAACTTGTCTTCTTTTTTCTTTTTGTTTTATTTCACCAACGTAATCTACGCGTCAGACTGTATCATATGTGTGAGTTAAAAATTTTTTTCTCTATTTTGAGCTTTCTCGGTTTTCAGAGTACTCCATTTTGGGTTACTGCCATGATTATGACCAAAAATTTGCCATTATAACGACAGTTAAAGTGCAGAGACACGGTATTCGTTTTAAAAACCGTCATTAGGGTGGTATTGTCGGTTTGACACTTCCGGCAGCTCGTGATTTGGCCTCAGTGGGCGTACGGGTTAATACCATTGCGCCGGGAATTTACCGTACGCCAATTCTGGACGGGTTGCCCCTAAAAGTGCAAACGACTTTGGCAAAGCAAGTTCCATTTCCGCAGCGGCTCGGCAATCCGGAACATTTTGCACATATGGTCTGCGCCATTATCGATAATCCGATGATGAACGGCGAAACTATTCGACTTGATGGGGCTATTCGAATGCCGCCATAATATTTTAAGAACGGCACCGATCCAATTGGGATCACGTTTAATGTGAATGAGTGTGATTTTTAATATTTTATACAGGGAAATATGTTAATTTATATAAAATTTAAATCGATTCTACTTACTCTTTAGTAATATGCAATGTATCTTCATTTTTTCTTATCTTATAACCAATATTACATACACCGCATACCCGCTTAAATTAATAGTCAGTTTTCTTCCTACGCACTTCCTGCTTAAAGTAAGATTTCCGCCTACCTGCTTAAAGAAAACTCAAAAATGGAAACTGTTACTTTAAGCAAGTAGTGCGTAGGAAGAAAAATTGACTGTTACTTCAAGCAGGTGGTGTTTGGCTATGGGCCATGTATCTCTTAAAAAATTAGGATATTTATTCTTGGGATACTTTAGTAGAATTTGAGGAAAAAAATTAACATTTTGTCCTGTAATTCACATTAAATGGTTTACTAATTGTTCTTTGTACTAGGTCATGCCACGACAACAAAAAACATGGCCGATATTCAGCTGACTATGATTACAAAAATATTTTTTTTGGTAAAATAGTCGCTAGTCGATATGGTCAAAAACCAACTGTTCAAACTATTTTCATGTATTTATTTGTAGCATTTGATCTTTTGGGTGATGGTTTATGCTACCTTAACTGGCAACGACTAATTTGTTGGAGAACCCATTTGAAATCTGAATACGTCCGAAATTAATTCCGGTTTCTCTTCCAAGAAATTAGTCCTTGCGCCTGTATTCAAAATAATTTCTCGATCTGCCGTATTGTGTTTGATTTCCACTGTTTTTGATTCAAAGATCAGAACATAAAATTACGCTTAAAATATAAGACACTATTTAAATATGGAATTTCTTATTTTACCATTGCATTTTTGGAAACTTTTTACATAAAAGGACAANAACCACGGTAAAAACCCTTATTTAACCGGTTTTTCTAAATTTTGGTTGGTTAAAATTGCTCAGAAAAAATATTTTTTGGTCTCATCAGAAGCGTCTTAACATTCTGAATACGCCAGAGTTTATAATTTCTTTGTACGACTCGTATTTACGAAATAAGAGCGTAAACCGTGAAAAATGTTCTAACCGTCATATCTAGAACCGGTTATGTCTGAATAAGTTGAAACTTTAATAGCGCGCTTAGAATACCCATCGCTAAGTTCATGTCAGTTTTCAGAAGTATACGAGTGTTATTTCTATAGGTTGGTCATTTAGGAACGCCCCCTACTTATAACCAATAATACATACACCACCTACCCGCTTAAAGTGATAGTCAGTTTTTCTCCTACGCACTACCTGCTTAAAGTAACAGTTCCGCCTACCCGCTTAAAGAAAACTCAAAAATGGAACAAAAAAGTGGAAATGTTACTTTAAGCAAGTAGTGCGTAGGAAGAAAAATTGACTGTTATTTCAAGCAGGTGGTGTATTCCTATGGCCCATAGACTATGGGCCATGTGTCTTAAAAATGGTATAAAGTAGAATTCGAGGAAAAAATAAGAATTTGTCCACTAATTCACATTAAATGTTTTGCTAATTGTACTAGGTCATGCCACGACAACAAAAACATGACCGATATTGAGTTGACTATGATTACAAAAATATTTTTTGGTAAAATGGTCGTTACTCGATATGGTCAAAAACCAACTGTTCAAACTATTTTCATGTATTTATTTGTAGCATTTGATCTTTTGGGTGATAGTTTATGCTACCTTAACTGGCAACGACTAATTTGTTGAAGAACCTATTTGAAATCTGAATACTTCCGAAATTAATTCCGGTTTCTCTTCCAAGAAATTAGTCTTTGCGCCTGTATTCAAAATAATTTCTCGATCTGCCGTATTGTGTTTGATTTCCACTGTTTTTGATTCAAAGATCAGAACATAAAATTACGCTTAAAATATAAGACACTATTTAAATATGGAATTTCTTATTTTACCATTGCATTTTTGGAAACTTTTTACATAAAAGGACAACCAATTATCGTTTTTTTGTAATTTTTCAGAAATGCGTTTTTCTCGTGTGTTGAGAGGCGGCGGGAACTGGGATCTAATTCCACCAGAAAAAATCCCATCGCCAACCTTCTGGAATAAAGTTATCAAGGGCACACCTTATGAATTCACCCAAGTTCAACTCAACCGAAAAGGCCTTCATGATCCCTGGCTGCGGCATAACATCGTCAAATATGATAATGTTCAGCGAAAACCCCATTTGATGGTTAGAGATAGTATTTTTGTCCTTTTATGCTTTTTTTCGGATGAAGACCTTCCCCCACGCTGGCACATTTTTTTCTATAAAACTCATGTCTTTTTACATTTTTTTTTTTAATAAAATAATGTTTTTTTGAACTTTTTCCTAGCACTAAGGTCTTATTGTAGAAAAAAGATGGTTAATTTAGAACTCGACATATACGTTTAGAACGACAAGGGTAAAACACGGGTAATAATTTTTTTTTATATAAATCATATCTTTTTGGACTTTTTTCTTGCACTAAGGTCAAGTCATTTTTCTGTAGTGCATTAAGGTCAAGTCATTTTTTGGGCTTGACCTTATAACCAGACCCCTGTATATATATGACGGCGCCCTTGTCGATCATATAATAAATCGCGCTTTTGCGGACGCGCAGAAAAGGGTCTTTTTCGAGATAAATCATGTCTTTCTAAAAATAACAACTATCCAACATTTTTTACAGCAGCCCCCTCTACATTTTTTTTTCTAGGTAACTTGGTGTAATGACGACGTCATTAAACTGGCATTGGTGATCACTTTCCTGATTGTGTTCATTGAGGAGGGCCTCGGATATTATCCGTTTGGTCGCGATCCACGAGTTGTGAAAAGTGTGGCTTGGGATGAGAACGCAACTGTAAATGCCATTCCCGCAGTTGAGGGTGACGAACACACCCGACACTTTAGAGGTCACAACATTATCGACATGGAATACTTTGGTCAGCCGTCCTCGAAAACACCAAATTTGAAATAACCTGTTTATTCTTTTTTCCTGCGCATCTATTTATTTTTAAGCTGAAATGGCTCATTAAAATCATTTTAACATGTATTTGGCACCGATTGAATCTGGTTAATACTCTGAACATATAATTATAGCCTAAATTTTATGGGGTTTTTAGATCTGACAGTTGTCTGTTTTTTTTAAACGATCATGTTTTTTTACATTTGCGGGGTTGGCCATTTTTTGGGTTAAAACTTCTGTAAAGTCGCGTCCTGTTTGGAATTTTTCATAGGTCGATAATTTAAGGGGGTTACAACACCTCAAATTCTCGAAAAANTGAAATCATGAATGTTGGATTGAAAAGAAAATGAAAACAAAAAAACCAAATCACGCGTTACCGAAAAAATATCTAGAATTTTCTGATTAAAATGACAATTTTCTTATTCGTGAATTCAGCTAGTGGTGTAACCCCCTTAAAACACATTTTTTAGTAATCTTTTTTCATTGTTCTAAATCAGTTGAATTCACTTTGATCTTATAACCAGTATTTATTACAAGTGTAGTATAGTATTACAAGTGAAGTTTCATTCATATTGTACAGTGTATAATGTATTTTTACATTTTTTGTATTTTTTACCAGTTTAATCGGGGTCGTCAGTGTATGTCTGTTTAATACCGGTAACAATTGATTTCAATTGCAAATTGTATTTTGAATTATTTTTAGTGGGTTAACAAATGTCACGCACAAAAAGACGTGGTCATTTTTGTATACTAAATAGTATGAAATCTTCACTTAAATCAAGGATATATTTTGCTGTAATTTAGAGTTATTTTTTATACACTGGGTGTGCACTTAACCATTTTGAGGCCTAAAATCCTAGACGGCCTGTTAACCAATCATTCATGATTTGGATAGACGGTTAAGTGCGGACCCTAATTTTTTGTAAATTGACGTGAAGATTTATGCAGTGTGTGCTGAGGAATGTGATTAGCAGAGCGATTTTTTCTTTTGGTCAAAAGTATCAATTTAACTCGCATGCACCAGTTGATCATTAAGACGAAGGCACGGTTTTCATCTGAAGCTTGTATCCGTCATCGTTAATCATCCACTCGTCTGGGCCCACGTACCATTTTATTGGAAAAACCGCAGATTGGTTAAGTTTATCGATAATTTCTTGCGTAGAAACTCCAAAATCCCTTGGCCCTTTGGTGAGGAGATGATGTTGGTTAACTGTTTTTCGATTTTTTGGGATTTTTATAATTGGCTCGTCTTTATATGAGTTTTTTAAATAAATATTTTGGTCGTCAATTTTTAGGATTAGGACAGAATGACACATGCCGCTGTTCCTCTTCTGGACATTCACGATTGTATTTACCTAACAAATTAAATTACTCCTTTTAGGGTTAACCAGTTATCGTAACACCAATTATCTTAACAAAATTGGGTTACATTTACATTTTTGGATGAAATCGTACCGCAATTTCAAATTATTCTACCAAACTGAGATTTAAAAAAAAAACTGACAAGATCCTAACGGACAATTAAAAAATGACTTTACGTTAGTGCCCAAATAATGTTTATTCAAAAGAAGACAATATATAGTGGGCTGCCCCACACTTTCGAGTATGGAAATACCACAAACAATACGAAAAATCCAGAATATAGATTTTATATCTTTTTCGAAACTATTTTCGAAAACAATTTAAAATCGCCCCCTAGGGATCATGCTAGAGCATGATATAGATACCACCTGTTAGAGACCCTCGAAAAAAGCTTGATGCAGCCTAATATATAGGTCAAAGTATCAGACCTTATAAGTTATAACTAGGATCCGAACGGGCCAAAATCGAGACAAATTGAAAATTTTTCTCTCGGGAGTTAAGGGCTCAATTTTTTTGTGGTAACTAACCACCACCCCTGTATCGAAAAAGTGTAAACAATGTTCACTAAATATACAAGATTCAATGAAAAAGACCATATGCTATAAAGTATACTATAGAACTTGAGAAAATATGACGTTAGTGTCGAAAAGACCTTACGACCGGGCCTCCTCATCAACTAAATATAACGAAAATAAATTACCTCAAATTTTCTGCGGGCGGTATACCAAACTTCTTCATTTTCCAGGTGTTTCTTATAATATTCTAGAACTTTTTGGACGCTGACAGAATTTGGATGGCTCAAAATATCGTACGACAATTCAGTTCCAGAAATATCGATTCCGGCGCTTTTTAAAAGTGAACGAACGGGAAGAATGCGTTTCCACCCCTCTACTTCAAACGCACTTCGATAGACTAACCGCTGGATGACTGTTTCCGTTAGGGCACTTTGCTGCCTCGGATCACCCAGGAAACTTCTCGGGTTAACGCATCCCACAAAAATCGCAAACATTTTGTTAAAAGAATATTCTGGGACATTTTTAGCAACCGCAATTTCAGTTCTTTCAATTTCCGCGACTAAATTTTCAGCAGTTTTTTCGTCGGACTTAGCTTCTTCCCCTGAGGGCACCGGCTGTTTTCGTGCTTTTTCGACAAATTCAAAAAGCGCCTGTCGAAATCCAGACATGGTAGCATAAGAATGGCACAATTCCGTCACATTTTGGTCGTGGAATTTCGTGACTTCGAATGAATCGGCCGCAGTTGGCAGAAAAGAGTCAAAAAATATTTCCAGTTGGGTTAGAACGTCCACTGAAGACAGGGTATTTTCGTCAACTTCGGGACTTTCCGAACTCAGTGAAAATCCTTTTAGTTTGTGATTGGGTAGGGTCAACTCCTCGATATCGAAATCTTTTAAATCCTTTCTTTTCTTTGGATCGGCCTAAAAGGGATTTTTATTAGAGTTTTGAGTCATTTGATAAGGGGTGTGGTTAATAACGTCAACCTGAAATTACTTGACTTAAACGCAAACAAAAGTGTGAAAATGACTAAAGTGCTAAAAACGTAAAGTAATGAATTTCTAACGTGAAATTACGATGACAACCAAATAACCTTATAATGACTTTTTTGACGCAGCGATTCACGGGGGCTTATAGCCGGCCATACGTTAACCTGCTCGAATATCCTATTAAACCTACCTAGATCATAATTACCAGGCGCACTCTAGAAAATGTTAAAAAAGACACTATTTTATAGAAAAATGTTAAAAAAGACACTATTTTCCTAAAAAACTTGACTTGACCTTATAACCATGAAAAAATGTTAAAAAAGACACTATTTTATAGAAAAATGTTTAAAAAGACACTATTTTCCTAAAAAACTTGACTTGACCTTATAACCATGAAAAAATGTTAAAAAAAGACACTATTTTATTCTTCATCCAAAAAAAAGTGAAAAAAGACATGATTTATCTTGAAAAAAAAATGACTTGACCTTAGTGCAAAAAAGATGACTTGACCTTATAGCGGTCACCTTTTGTGACCTTATAACCATACCCCCCTGTACCTTAAAACCAACTACCTTTTATATACTGTTGCTTATGTAGCAGAGCCTAAAAACCACAACTTTTAGACTAAAAGTTTTAGTGCTTATTGGCCATTTTCTTGTAACCGGTTTTTGGCCTTTCTAATCAAGAAAATCAGATGCGGCGTAGTCTGTTACCTATAGTAAACGTCTGGTTACAAACATATTAAGAATTTGATTTCGAGGGGGAAAATCTAGGAACGCTCCTTATATAATATACAATGTATATTATACATGTATGTTGTTTTGCTATACAATGAAAACGGTCCAACAACTACCTGCAATAGGTCTTCAAGTGAATTCTGAAATTTCTTGAAAGATCGATTATGTAATCCATTGTATAAGCGATTGGAAAGACTGATTTTTTTGGTAATCGGTTGTGCCAAAAGATTCCATCCCAATTGCCACCGAAAAACGATCAAAATGACCACTTTAGCAAAAGCATAATTATCACTGCGGCTCGAAGGGGTGCCCATAAACTGTTCCGGTGAGCCAAATCCAGGTGTCCCCGATTGTCCTTCAAGTTTTTCGTTTTTTGTCGAAATTCCAAAATCCGTCAAAACGAACGTGTCTTCATCCCAAGTCAATGGATTGAGATAAAGCTTTATTAATATATTAGACGGTTTAATGTCCAGATGACATAAATTACTTTGTTGGACAAAAACTAAAACTTCTTTCAATTTTGTCACCATTTTCCTTCTATGCTTTTCTGGAGATTTTATTTTTGGATTTTTGAAATATTGCCAGAGATTGTAGTTGTAAATTGGCATAACCGTCAAGTGGTTAAGTTCGTTCTCGAATAGTTGAAATTTTGAGTCTTTGATTTTTATAATATTTGTGTGAGAAATTAAACTGGCCCGAAGTTCACTTGGGCGGTAAGTGTCCTCAATATCAGATGTGGTAACCAGATAAAGCTCGGACAGATTTTTAATTTCTTTTTTATCTGGCGAAATTCGAATTGCGAGTTCTTCTTTGTCCTTCTTGTGTTTTAAAACAACCGCCTCGCCGCCTACTCCCAAAACAAGCGTCATATCAATCTCGATTTTAGACAGATTTTGTTTTTGAAGTTTTTCGACCAAAAACCTCTCAACTTCAGAAGAATGGAAATCGGCCGCCCAATTTAATCCAATATCAGGAGAGGACTAAAAACCGTTTATTCAACTTTAATTAATTTAAGTTTTAAAGAAACCTTATAACTTTACAGAAATTTTCGAACGACCTTATAATCTCCTCTATAATATAGACTATATTGAATTCAGATGACTAAATCTTCATTTCCAGATATTTCGCCAGTTCTGGCATTCTCGATGGTTTTTTATCTGAATTCAATATTAAAAATAATTATTTGTATTTATAAATATCCGCCCAATAGAAAAATCCAAAAAATCCTTCTTTTCATTTAATTCCATTGAATTTTTCCCGAAAATCGGTTTCTTAGAAAAGGACTATACAATTTATTATTAGACCTTACAACTAGCTTGAACTGCATATTTGGCTTAAATCAATCTGAATAAATTGTAAACTTTCCTATTCTTAAATTTACGGAAAATAACACTTAATTTTAACTTACTATTAGTCCACCATTTTGAATTGTCAAAGTAAATTTCGTTTCGACCCCTTTTTGTTTGAAGAAATTTGCGAGAAAAGATTTCCCCTTGCCGAACGGATACTGAATTAAAAGTTGCTCCGGCAAGTCGTACACGTTTTTAAAAACGGTTCTCACAGGTTCTCGAATGTTGATTTGAAATTGGTCGCAAAGTTCGAAAAATTTCGGAAAATTTGGCTGAATTACTCGAACCAAGTTGTTTTCTTTAATGAACTCAAGTTGACCTTTAATTGTTTTTTCACGATTTTCGTCATTCCTGTATTTCTCTAGGAGTTTTCTGGCCAAAGACGGAAAATTGTCGAAAACTTGCATAGTGAAAGACAAAGGTTGGTCATTTTCTGTCACAAAAAATCTGACGAACACGTCCCAAAACGGCGGCTCAGTTTCCGACATTGACTGCTCACTTATGGCGTCATTTTTCGAAAATATTTCGCCAAGCGTTGAAATTTTAGAATAATTTCGATCTTTTTCGAACAGTTTCGACAATTCCTTCGTGACCAACTTCTCACTTTTCAGGATATTCAAAAGGTTTTTGACTTCCTCTTCATAATTAGGTTGACGTTTTTCCTGCGCCAAAATTGCGATGTCTAAAACTGATGTTTTCCAGCTGGTTAATAAACTGGCTGCCTTTGTTGTTCCAATATGATCAGTGATACTTTGAATATCATACGAGTTATAAAGCACCCTTAGTGCTATTGAGCGCTCTGGTATGTCGGGATTCATCTCTTCCATTTGATGAAGAATTTTGATAACAGATTTAGATTGCCCTCTGTAAGCTGCCCACCAATATGCCGTCTCTCCACCCGTATGAACAGAATCCAACGTCGCTCCATTCTTCCTCGATTTTTTAAATTTTTGCAACTTATCAGTGTCACTGTCACCAACTCTAGCGAGCATATCATATAACAACTTATAATCTTTATGTTTCTGCTCTTCTGTTTTTGACTTTTCGATTTGTGCCCAATCCAGAATCCATGGTTTCGGTCCGACCAATTTTTTTAATTGTTCGAACATTTCATCTTCTGTTTTGAATAACCAAGCATGTACATAGTTAATCGTCATTTTCTTTAAATATTCGACTAAATTTAACTCTCAAACAATTACCAGTCTAACTAATTACTACAAAAATATTTACTGTTAAAACTAAGTGTAGCATTTTTGAAAAAAAAAATATAAAACAGAAATTTACCATACATGTTGTTTACAAGTTTACTAGTGTTACGTTTTTATGCACACATTTTTTTCTAATAAAACTTATTTGAATTTAACAAGCTTGTTTCGCGACATTTTTTCACATGACTTATAGGCGTTGTTGGTTATAAGGTCAACGTCTGAAAAGCTAACTTGACCTTAATGTGCTTTTACAAACTGATTTTATCTTATAACCATTTGAAAAATTGGTTCAATCAAAATCAAAGTTCAAAAAAACATGAATTGTATAACGAGTACAAATTTAATGTACCAGTTGAGAACAAAAAGAGAGTTGTTAAAAAACTGTTAAGAAAGCTGTTAAACAACTGATTTACTCTTATGGTGGTAAAAATAGTTGACCTTATGAATGGTAACTTCAAACTGAAGTTCAAAGTACTCGGATTTGGCTAAGTTATAACTTATGACATAACTTATGACCAACAACGCGTGTAGCCTACACGGTGCACCGCGGTGTAGGAGAAAAAAGTCCAAAAATTAGAATGAGTGCCAATCAAATGCAAAAAAAGCCTTTGTTTTATTTTTGTATATTTTGATCGTTTAACCTAATAAACTCATTATTTCATGAAAGCAAGAATTAATAATGTAAAAAAAAGAGAATTTAAATAGCAACGAATTATCGAATGGCCCCAATTTGTTCTCATATTAATTACCTGTGAGTGGGTGTCGTTTGAGGGGTAAAGAAATTGACTTTGTTGAAGATGGCTTTGCTCAACGGTGTCTAGACATGTCTGAGGGTTAATTATGTCCAGACATTCACTGTTGAAAGTTGAAAGAAACTCAATCTAAAAATACGTTTTTTTTTATAAATTGCTTATAATTCTTGTAGTATAAGAATACCGGTTATTACATGCTTCTTAGGTAAAATGAGGCTAAATACTATAATACACTCCCTAACCAGTGATCTTAACAAAATTGGCTTATCTAAACACTTTTTGGACCAAAACGTATCGCGATTTTCAATTATCTTATGCTAAATGCCCTACCAAATTATCTTAAATTTTTTAACTGTTGTTAAGATAAATGGTTAGGTGGTGAATCTTATAACCAGCCGTCGATATAAAATTATAAGTTCAAAAAGACACGATTTCTATAGAAAAATGTATTCTTCGTCAAAGAATAATGATTTTTGAGGTGATAATTCCAAATGGATACGCTTACTAGGGTTTCCTAGTAAGTTTTTTTTATTTAAGTTTATAACTTTAACTCGACATAGGCAATCATTTGGAGTTTCATAAAAAAATAATAATAATATATGATTTCTCTAGAACAAAAAAACGTGCCAGCGGGGGGAGGTCTTCACCCTTAAAAAGGCAAAAAAGACATTTCCATAGCAAAATTGACTAAACCTTATAACGGTCACGACGTCAGACATTATAACCGAACCCTTCTGTATGTGTCTCGGTTACTGGTCGTCGTTCGATGATGAAACTATGATACCAAATTACAAGCGATGTTTGTTTTAAGGTCAAAATCTAGAAAACTGACTTGGCCTTAGATTCGTTTAAAAGAACTCACGTGATCTAAGTGCAAAAAACTTATTTTACCTTAGTGTAAATAAAAAGTATAAAAAAACATGATTTTTAAACAATTTCTAAAAATGTGCTTTAGGTCGAGAGATGTGGGTTCTCGATTTACGTCACTCATTGGGCTGCTTTGCAAAGTCTTAAAAATCAGCCTTAATAATCTTAAGGGTGGTACGGTCAATTTGTTTACAAATCAACATCATTTTCTTAATTGACCGTGTTGTATGCGTATAATTCACTTCAAGTAAACCGTAGATGTATCATGAATGAGTTCAAGTGCAAAAACTTTATTTCCGCCAGAAAATTCTAGAAATTTCGACCATTTCAATTTTTGAAAATATTGGGTGAAATACGAAATCGTTCACAATAGTGGTCCTTGCTAAAATTTGTTTGCGTATTTCGTTTCAGTTTATTTTACTTTTATAATCATTAGAAGACTTCAAAGTAAGTACACAATTAATTTGATGAAAAACTAAAACTGCATTATTTGCTAAAAACACCATATATTATCATTTTTACTCAAAAAATGGTGTNTAATTTTTTTTTCAAGCAAATTGCAAGTTCTTTGACATCAGTTTCTACAGAGAACATTTTTAGATTTTGTCCAAAAAAATATTTTTTTTTTGAGTTGAAACTTCAGAGAAACAATAAAAACTCATTATTTCGCGAACAAAAAATTATTTCCAAAATGTTCTCTGTAGACTTAAAAGTTTATGGTTATAGGAATGGTTTGCAAAAAAACGCAAAGAAATCCATAGAGCCATTAATTCACATTACTCGTTTAAAAAAACCGGAAGTGCCAAGTTCACGGTCTCACTGAAGTTCCCTGCCAATAGTTATGGTCCCGCAAAAAACGGGAAATGAATCACAAAGTATGGATATAGGTTCGCAGGGTAATCCCAAACTGATATAATGTATGCCCTGTCTCCAGGAAGCCTTTCTTTTTTGCATTTTTTTTGTAAACAAATTGACCGTACCACCCTTAAATTTCTAAAAGTAAGTTCCGAAAATAAATTTGCCTCTCGGACGCTCTTAACTCCTAAGGGTCCATTCGTTAAGATTGAAACTGTCAGACAGAACCTGGGTCCTGGGGGCCATTGTATCATACAATTTGTATGCTATTACACTTGGTCCTTCACATTTTAGGTCTAAATTTGTCAAAAAGGAAAAATGGGGATGCCGACACATCAAAGGGACCCTTAATGTAGTTCCAACACTCCTTAATCGAATTTATAATTTGGAGATTCATAAGTAGTCTAAGACGGGCTCCAGGGGATCTGCAAAACAAGTAACGAAAACTCATTCACAGTGCATAAGATAAGTCGGATTTTTTACTCTAAGCCAATTGCTAGTAACTAGCTGCTAATTCTCCAAACTCGTTAAAAACATTTTTTATGCTTTAAATTTCAACGATCTTTGCTTTTCGATTTTTAATTTTGGCATTTGTTTACCTTTTCGATCATGTTTTACGCGGTTTAATGTATAAATGTTTAATATATTGTTTACCTTTTCGTTCATATTTTACGTAGTGTAATGTATGAATGCATGACAAGCCCTACATAATATGTCATGATAAAAAAAAAATGTGTCAACAATTCTTAGCATTCCCCAATTTGGGGAAATTCCCAATTTCTATGAATTTCTTTATACCCAATTTCTGAGAATTTAAGTTATTTTCTAGAATTGTCTCCTCAAAAAGCACAAAAATATAATCTCCGACATCTTTAGTTGGACAATAAGGCGCACGGCTAGGCGTTAAAATTTGTGAGTGAAGATAAAAACAATTCGATAACTGATAAGAATACAAAAATCCTGCAGTACATGGGTTCATGTAATTCCCTTATGAAATCATGCTATGGAAAATCTGAAAAATCGCCATCTCGAGAATCAAGCACGTTACGTAGCAGTAGAGCCAGTCAAGTTATAGAAGAAAGGAGAAAAACTATAGAAGCAAGAAGAACAACAAACAAAAGCGGTAAATTTCACACGTTTAATACACTGACTAATTTACCAGAAGAGCCCCAACTTGAGGATATATGTGAGAAACTGAATTGTGAGCCCAGAAGTACCACTGAAATGTCATCGAAAGAAAAGAAACGGATTCACCGGAAATTTAACTATCGTTTTTTATGGGGCAAATATACAGCCAAATAGCCTATTTGAAATATGTCATGAAGTTATTGAAGAAATCAAGAAGCTTTTTTTGTTCGATATCAATTCTTTATCCCCAAGACTTGTGGCTCAAGTCCATATCTACAGGATTCGGGCACCGATTTTCTGTAGGTTAGGCATGCACCAAAGTGCGCTCAAGCGTTGTGTGATGTACGGCNCGACATCTTTAGTTGGACAATAAGGCGCACGGCTAGGCGTTAAAATTTGTGAGTGAAGATAAAAACAATTCGATAACTGATAAGAATACAAAAATCCTGCAGTACATGGGTTCATGTAATTCCCTTATGAAATCATGCTATGGAAAATCTGAAAAATCGCCATCTCGAGAATCAAGCACGTTACGTAGCAGTAGAGCCAGTCAAGTTATAGAAGAAAGGAGAAAAACTATAGAAGCAAGAAGAACAACAAACAAAAGCGGTAAATTTCACACGTTTAATACACTGACTAATTTAACAGAAGAGCCCCAACTTGAAGATATATGTGAGAAACTGAATTGCGAGCCCAAAAGTACCATTGAAATGTCATCGAAAGAAAAGAAACGGATTCACCGAAAACTTACATATCGTTTTTTATGGGGAAAATATAGCCAAATAGCGTATTTGAAATATGTCTGGAAGTTATTGAAGAAATCAAGAAGCTTTTTTTTGTTCGATATCAATTCTTTACCCCCAAGACTTGTGGCCCAAGTACATATCTACAGGATTCGGGCACCGTTTTTTTTTAGGTTAGGTATGCACCAGAGTGCGCTCAAGCGTTGTGTGATGTACGGCTGAAAACTCTGGAGCACACTCCAGGAAATCGTCGTCCGTTCCTATTGATATTAAATAGGGGTTAAGAATTGATATGGAAAAAAAATTTCGTCAACAAGACCACGTTTATGGCATAACTTTATGCAACGTTTGACCCTAGTGGTCCGCAATACGGGATTTCTGAAAAAGTATTGATTTTTGAGCATATTAACATATTCATATTTTTCAACAAGCAAATTATACAGCAAAGAGATAGTTCAACTTAAAATTTTTTGGGTTAATTTTGTACACAACATGACTGACTAGTCCTTAAACTTTTTAAGGACCAGTCAGTCATGTTGTGTACAAACTGAACCCAAAAATATTACGTATAATTTAGTGATTCTTCCGTAAATCCAAATAAAGGCAAAACTGGTTAAAAAACTGAACTCGGTCCAGTCGAGGCAGAGTAACTCTCACAATACAAATATTACAAAAACCAGTCAACATATGTCCAGTTTGTTACAAGAATTGGAAGCATAAAAAGTGCACCTGCCCAACGTTCTCTACATATGTAACATTTGAAATGTGTAATATGACTTCTGTAAAACTTGGCAAGTTCTTAAACGTATTAAAATAAATCTGTTCATTCCAATATTCATAATATCCGCGGCACCGTCTGAATCGGTCTTTTATCTTTTCCGGCGAAAGAACAATCCGCCGAAATTTTTCTAATTCTGACCTATTACAGTAAGATATTTAGCGGCCATAATATCAGTCGCGTAAAGCAGGTTTATTTTACTGAAAAATCGAACTGGCAGTGAGAATCTACGATTTTTTTATATCTAAAAATGTACAGAAAGTTCCTGTCAAAAACCATTGATTGATTGATTAATTCAGAGAAAATGGACTCGTCTTTTAGCAGGACTTTTCTTTCTTGCGATTCGCTCGGGAACTTTAAAATCTTTAGTGTTATCTGCGGAGTTTTTCGGATGTGCAATGAAATACATCTGTAATCCGTTTACCAAAAAAACTCACACGGTGTACTAAAGCATTTAAGGCCAAGTTAAGTTTTTTGACCCTGAATTTAAAAACAAATGAGAATTTATTGGTAAACTAGAACCTTAGCTAATTTTACAACGAATGTCCGTTGATCAATTTGAGTCTTCGGCTTCAGTGGAAACAAGTGACCAACTAAAAAAACTTGATTAGCGATTTTCGATATACAATTTCGTATGGGTTTAGGCAGTTTGCTCCTATTTTGGAAAACAAAGGCAAAGTGTCACTTCCCTTTTGCATGGAGCACTATTTGCCTTTTTCTATTCGTACATTTATCACGATACAGTCCATACTCCCGTTAGGGGTAAAGGTATATTTATGAATACCTGGTGCCGCGTGTGTCATCTGAGTGCTTTGTAACACTTGGTTTAGTTCAGCAATCGGATTCACTATTTTTTCAGCGAATTTAGGAAAACCATCTGAAATTAAGTCCAAAATCACCTTGAACTGATGTAGAATTTTCAATGACATACTTTGATTTTAATTACTACGCTGTCATGGTTTCAGAAATGCATAAAGCAATAACTATTAATTAATTATTAAATTAAATTAATTAATTATTAATTTAATAAATTAATCAATAATTAATAAACAAATGCGTAAAAAGATATGACTCATAGCTATGTTTCGAAGCTCTTATCCGCTACACGCAAAAAAATGGAAGAACTTTGTCATTTCAAACTCTGGACAAAATTGAATTAAGATGAACTGTTTNTTTTGCATGGAGCACTATTTAACCCCGATGCGCCGATGCTAAAATTGGTGTGCGATTTTAAATACATTTGGCTCTCACGGTTAAACCAGTTTCTTAAGTGGTTGATTTGACTAGACTAAATAAATAAGACGAATGTTGACTTCCTAAAACGGGAAATAAACACTATTTTCGTTCAGCAGGTTTCTCAAAATTGGCCTATCTAGGTGACCAATTTTGCGCTGTTTTTCTTAAAAAAATCGAGAAAATCACGCGTAGCGGACAAAGTGTTCGAAATCATCCAAAGATCGATTATGGGAAAAAATTGATACATTCAAGGGCTTTCACTAAATATAAGTACCAAACTTGTCCAATCAAAATTTTGCGTTTTATAGCTCTAAACGTGTGATCCGCTAAATGTTGCTAGGACGTGTTTGGTAAGTGCATTAAATTGAAGCCCTTAAACGTACCATTTTTTTCTTTTAATAAATCTTTGGATGATTCCGCATATTGTGTCCACTACGCGTGATTTACTTTAAAAATTGCGCAAAAATGGTTTTTCACAAAAAAGCCTTCCGCCATAACAAAATCACGTCTAGCGTCACAAAATATTCGGAATCATCCAAAGAGTTATTATAAGAAAAAATGGTACGTTTAAGGGCTTCAATTCAATGCATTAACCAAACACGTCCGAGCAACATTTAGGATTTTATGACTCAAAACGTGTGAAAATTTAGCGGATCACACGTTTAGAGCTATAAAACGCTAAATTTTGATTGGACAAGTTTGGTACTTATATTTAGTTAAAGCCCTTGAATGTATCAATGTTTTCCCATAATCGATCTTTGGATGATTACGAACACTATGTCCGCTACGCGTGATTTTCATTAAGAAAAGGGCTTTTTTGTGAGAACCAGCGCGAAATGGGCCGCTTAAATGTCCCGATTTCGAAAAACCTGCTGTACGAAAATAATGTTTGTTTCCCGTTTATGAAAGTCAACATCCATCTAATTTATTTGGTTAAGCCAAATTAACCATTTACGGAAGTGTTTAACGGTGAGAGCCACGTAGATTTGCAACCGCACACCCTGTGTAGCATCGGCGCATCGGGGTTAAATTGTACGAATAGAAAAAGTCAAATAGTGCTCCATGCAAAAGGGAAGTGACACTTTGATCTTGTTTTCCCAAATAGGAGTGCCGTTATGGGTAATGGTATATTTATGAATACCTGGTGCCGCGTGTGTCATCTGAGTGCTTTGTAACACTTGGTTTAGTTCAGCAATCGGATTCACTGTTTTTTCAGTGAATTTAGGAAAACCATCTGAAATTAAGTCCAAAATCACCTTGAACTGATGTAGAATTTTCAATGATATACTTTGATTTTAATTACTACGCTGTCATGGACCATGAGTCATGGTTTCAGAAATGCATAAAGCAATACAACTATTAATTAATTATTAAATTAAATTAATTAATTATTAAATTAAATTAATTAATTATTAATTAAATAAATTAATCAATAATTAATAAACAAATGCGTAAAAAGATATGACTCATAGGCTATGAGTCATAGCTATGTTTCGAAGCTCTTATCCGCTACACGCAAAAAAATGGAAGAACTTTGTCATTTCAAACTCTGGACAAAATTGAATTAAGATGAACTGTTTTGTTTTTGGCTCTTTGTGTTTCGCTTTCTGAACTCTTGACTTTTTGGTTTTTAACTACTGCGAGAAGAATGTCAAGCATTCCAGCAATACGCGGACTTTTTATCGGATTTATAACGTGCTAACTTAGCACTGCTAACACAATGTACGTATTTTGCGTAATTAAATGTGTTTTGGGGTTAAACATAAAAACGTGTTAGTAAAGCGGTATGTATTACATAAGTTAAACATAACTCATATAACATATGTAACGTAACTTACGGTATTTTAAATGTACTAAAAATAACTTGATCTGAACTCATGAACCCCGTGTGGCTCATGATTGATGACTCATCCATGATGAGTCATGAACCAGAGTTTGTGTTGCTTTTAGGCCGTGCAACAAACTGAAACTTTGGCACATGACTCATGTGACATGAGTTACCCAGTAGTTAAATTACAAACCAAGTGATTTGTTCGTTTAATTTTGTTGCGATGTTTGATTTCGTCGTTTTTATGATTTTCCCAGTTAGAACTTCTAACTACCCTAAAGTCTCAATTCGTGACTCAGAAAATGTTTTTTTTTTTTGAGAATTAGTGATAAATCCGACACTATTTTTAATCATATTCACATAAATGTCGGCGGCCTCTTTTCCACAGTCCAGGCTCGATTTGGCCATTGGCATCAATCCACGAATGAACTTTGTATGTTCTTTCTGAAGCACAATAACTTCAGCCAATTCTGCGTCATGTTCCTAAAATTAACCCGTAACGACAAAACTAAAATTTTGGTTACTTTTTAACACTTCTTTAACTGCTGCGTGACCGTCCAGAAAAATATGCCCAGCGTTTTCTTATTTTTGTGCCATTTTTGGCAAGGCCAACATTTTCTTGTTATCATACATAGTAGTATTGCGATGTAAATGCGGAAGTGTTTTTTTTTATATTTGTAATTTTTTGGTATTATTTCCAAAGTTTCAACCAATAAATTTTATTCAAGCATTACTGGCTTCGAAGTTATGTACAAAAGAAAACAAAATCTCACAACCTACGCAAAAAACGTAGCGTAGTCAAGTGCCTCAAATTCAATGTGGGTTTCGAATATACCGTCGTTTTCCAAGAATACGAACGAAAAAAAAAAGAAAAAATCGGTGTTCCTAAAAATCTCGTTCGTATTTTTCAATAAGGACGGTATACTAAACACCAAAATTGACATTTATGGGGCCCCATAGAGTACAATTGACATATGTATTATTACAATACCTTTGTTATCAGTTGCATAAATTCCAGTTGCTTTTTCCATAACTTCGCATTTTCAATCTTTTGCCCTAAATCATGCATGAGCTTTTCATAAGCTCATCAAATTATAAATAATTATGGAATTTATCCTCTCAATGAAAATTAGTACAACCAAAACCTACTTTTGTATCACAATATAAAAACTGTGCGCACAAATTTGCCGTTGCTGATTCATTGTTGGGCCCGACAGTATGTAATAAAATGATTATTTTTTAAATCACTCTTTGTCTTTTTTAGTTTTATTTTACACACTCGCGAAATAGTACAAATCGGTTGGCGGGAAAAAAGACATTGTCGACAAGTGAACAAAAAAAACGATTTTGGCTAATTTCTAGTAATAACTCAAATCGTTTTTCTTTCACATGTCAACAATGTCTTTTTTCACGCCAACCGAATTGTAGACCACTAGTAGGCACTTGAGAGATTTGAAACTTTTGCGTGGGGTGAGAAAATTTCTGAAAACTATCCTATTCGACGTAGTTTTTCATCTGGAATCCAAGTGTGTCATTTTTTTGCAAAAACTGTTAGTTAAGGCGGTATAGAGCAAAAAAGGTATCAAAATATTCATTTATTATACCGTGTGCCTCACGGCGTGTGGTTCAACACTGAGTCAGCTAGGGCAAATTTCTGCGTGCAGTTTTATATTGTTTTAGCATAAAAAGTGCGTGTAGGAATGTTCTCTCACTGATT
Organism: Oikopleura albicans; assembly: GCA_004367875.1. Taxonomy (NCBI): domain Eukaryota; kingdom Metazoa; phylum Chordata; class Appendicularia; order Copelata; family Oikopleuridae; genus Oikopleura; species Oikopleura albicans. Next base: position 130,703 of record SCLG01000030.1, read on the forward strand.
GTTTGTTGGACCGCATAGTATTTTAAGGTCACGATTTATTTTTGATGAGTCCGGCCTTACGCAATTCGTTCGGATTGTCAACCTTGATAATTTCTTCAATTTCTTCTTTGTTCAGTTCTTCAATCCAGTATGAGTCTTCCCATTCTTTGGTAAAGCAGTATTTTTGCGCAACCACTGTATTTTTCCCGCTAGAGCCGTTTGGTTCTCTGGCACTCTTGTCTTGAGCTGAATTTCTGCGCGACATTTCGTAATTTTTATTCAATTTTTTTTTATATTTTAAAATCTCGGGTCTTCGTAAATACCACTGTGGCAGAAGCCGACTGGAAATTTTACATTTCATATTTCACCCTCATGTGACCTAATTGAGCCCAAATTATTACTTGTGGTATCCAATTAGATCGTACGAAAATTATTTTTGTTTCAATTTTCGCTCGGTCCAAAATATCTATCAAAATTTATCAAAATAATTCTGTAAGCGTTAAATTTTCGATATCTCTTAATAACTTGCCTGAGCGTTTAAAAATAATAATGTTAAATTACACAGGGTGCGCCGTTACTGGGAACCCCGTTAACGGGTCTATGTGCTTTTAACGGGCAGTTTTTTGAAAAAAAAAATTTTGGTTCGAAAATTTCCCAGCGAAAACGCCTACGCATTTGTCCGTTAACGAGCAGTTTTTTTCAATTTTTGCAATATTTTTTTTCATTTTACCGTCTTCTACTTTCTAATTTATCATACTAAGAAACAGTGATATTTTTTATTTTTACAGTGACAAAATAGGAATCTTTCACGACGATGCCGTTTTTTGTGCGATAGTTGCAAGATAGAGCCGCAGAGCGTGTTTTAACAACCAGCTTTGCGTTAACGATTTACGAATATAATTAAAGTGGACAGATAAGGTTATTTAATGATTAATTCGGTCTCCAATTAACGAAATAAAAAACACGCCTCACGTGCCGAATCGCAGCCAGTAAGAAAACAAATTTTTGTGAGAATTCGCCAAACTTGGAAATGCATTTTTTGATTAAGTGGAGACCGAATTGATGATTTAATGACTTTATTAACATTTGAAACATTTGTAAATTATAGAATTTTGCTTGACCATGCTTTAGTTACGTGTAGTATTTACTCCGGAGTCTGTAGTTCATGGTCAGTTAACTGGTGGGATGATCAGAATCTTTCTAAATATGTCAAAATTAAGACGAGCTGCCTGTTTATTATTCTGGCTGTTAAATTATTATTCTGGCTGGATCTCATTTGGTAAAAATATCAACAATTTCCCGGGAAAGCCAACTGACCTACAAGAAAAAATGTGCCATATACACCACCTAACCATTTGAAATAATAGTTTTCATTTGAGATAACAGTTTATAGTGTAAATGATTAGGTGGTGTTACATCACTGGTCTTTATGGCCATATGACCGTTAACCATTGAGAGAAGCAAAAATATAATATGGCACACCGATTATATTGTTTGACCACATGAGGCGCTCCCGGTTTTTGCTGATTATTCAAGCCGGTTCAATGCGAGGAGATATGAAATTTACCTTTGACAATCCTAGCCATGGTCTGAATGATACAACGGGAACTTGAAATAAATAATCCTGAAAAAATTCTTCCATCTCGGCAGAAAATGCATCATTGTATTGCGCCAACGCGTTCGCATAGCTCGGATCCGACATAACGGTTCAATTTATTGTGATATGGACGAGTTTGAGAATAATAAAATAAGAACAATTTTTTTCAGTCGATTTANCTGCCGGTTAACGGCAAATAGCGTAGGCGCGTTCGGTTAACGGGGGTTCGGTTAACGGCGCACCCTGTGTAGTACAAATCGGTTGGCGGGAAAAAAGACATTGTCGACAAGTGAACAAAAAAACGATTTTGGCTAATTTCTAGTAATAACTCAAATCGTTCTTCTTTCACATGTCAACAATGTCTTTTTTCACGCCAACCGAATTGTAGACCACTAGTAGGCACTTGAGAGATTTGAAACTTTTGCGTGGGGTGAGAAACTTTCTGAAAACTATCCTATTCGACGTAGTTTTTCATCTGGAATCCAAGGGTGTCATTTTTTTGCAAAAAGTGTTAGTTAAGGCGGTATAGAGCAAAAAAGGTATCAAAATATATCCATGGGGGCACCAGATCTAGAATTTGAAGAATTGTTTTGCTAATTCATTTATTATACCGTGTGCCACACGGCGTGTGGTTCAAAACCAGAGTCAGCTAGGGCAAATTTCTGCGTGCAGTTTTATATTGTTTTAGCATAAAAAGTGCGTGTAGGAATGTTCTCTCACTGATTGTTTGTTGGACCGCATAGTATTTTAAGGTCACGATTTATTTTTGATGAGTCTGGCCTTACGCAATTCGTTCGGATTGTCAACCTTGATAATTTCTTCAATTTCTTCTTTGTTCAGTTCTTCAATCCAGTATGAGTCTTCCCATTCTTTGGTAAAGCAGTATTTTTGCGCAACCACTGTATTTTTCCCGCTAGAGCCGTTTGGTTCTCTGGCACTCTTGTCTTGAGCTGAATTTCTGCGCGACATTTCGTAATTTTTATTCAATTTTTTTTTATATTTTAAAATCTCGGGTCTTCGTAAATACCACTGTGGCAGAAGCCGACTGGAAATTTTACATTTCATATTTCACCCTCATGTGACCTAATTGAGCCCAAATTATTACTTGTGGTATCCAATTAGATCGTACGAAAATTATTTTTGTTTCAATTTTCGCTCGGTCCAAAATATCTATCAAAATTTATCAAAATAATTCTGTAAGCGTT
>SCLG01000030.1:134705-154983 GCA_004367875.1 Oikopleura albicans
CAGTCATTACTTCCAATACGGACGCTTTTAATTCTAAAAAATAGCGTCCGTATTGGGCCCCATGGGGTGAACTGTAATAAGGTCTGTAACTGAATTACTAGCCACGCCTATTGGCTCATGATTTTTTATAGGCGCCTCCTATTGGCTAGCGTCGTTTAGCCACGCAAATGGCTCACCGCGTGGCTTGTAATAAAGTGTCTATTTTCGACTATTTTGGGGACATTTGCACAAAAATCAGGTATCAATTCGGTTTTTTCCTCAAAGTCGGCAATTTCATTATTTATTTTCCTTATTTTAAACATGTTTAGATTAAATTGAACCGGTATAGGTCACAAATTTTCGTTAGTACAAGTGGTCATAGCGGCGAAAACGAATATTAGGAATATCATCATAATGAAGAATTTCTTCCCACTAGTACATACTAAAGATTTTAAAGAAAACTTTTCCAAGAAATTTTTTCCAAAAGTGTAAGTTGAGTTTTACCATTAAAAAAATGCAGGTGACAATATTTTTCATAAATCAAATTCTCAAATAGAAAACTTTCAAATAAAAAAAGTTCAAGCAAAATCACAAAATCGTGTCCTTCCCTATTTAATTCACGTGCGAATAATGTAGCGGTTGGACTACCGCTTGCTTAACTCTACTTGGCCGACGCTGCGGCATAACGCCCCTTAGGCAAACGGCCTATAAATAGGCCGTTCACGAAAATAATTCTCACGGAAAAATTAATTTACCGATTGACAAATTTTATTTGTTAGTTGCGACATCTGTTTCCTTATCTATATTAAAAAAAACTTATCATAAAAATATTTTTTATTAACCGCTAAGACGACCAATGTGCTAAGGTCGCTTTTTTTAGCATACCCAAGATTTACTTTTTTTGGAACGAACATGCTGGGAAAACCAAGATATTGACAAACGGCATAGAACTGGAAAAGGTTGGGGCTACAATTTTTGATTTTTTTCGGACCGGAAAAAACCGGAAGTACCGGTAATTACCGGTTAAAGTACAAAAAATGCCATATCTCGAAAAAAAGAGTCGAAAAGAGTCGAAAATGCAATTTCGAAAAGGGACTGTATTACTAATTACAAATAGTCATGAATTTCATGACTTATGAAATAAGTCTTTCGGACCCTATTCAGCCCCGCTCTTTCATTATATATGAAATTTGCGTTGTTTATAGCGCCGCTTTGTGGGCCTATTCAGTCATTAAAAAGGGTAAAACCCCATTTTACCTCATGTTTTACATAAGGTTATATACGATACGTAAACCCGCTGTAACACTGACTTAGTTTTTTTTCTAAAAAATCAACAGTATGATATCCGAGTGAAATAATTGTGTAAGATATGTACTGTTCTAAAGTCTGTTAAATACGGTTATTACTTAGACTTAATCACGTAATTTTAAATGTGGTGAAGTGCTACCGAAACCCGATTATGCAAGTTTAAGACGAAATCACGTTAAAAGCGTACAATGGTCAAACGCTAGTTCATGAACGTTCAATATTAGTAATATTAGCCCAAATTTAGACTAATGGACCCCTGAGAGTTAAGGTCCCAAATATTAATATTACAATATTAATGAATAAATTTATTGTCGAAAAACGTCTTATAAATCGTATTTATTATACTTGTTTCACGTTTTTTTTATTTGGGCTCACGGTGTCAAATATACATTTAAACTTTTCGAATGAAAAAGCGTAACGCCTACGCCAAAATAGTGGACAAAGCGCTAATTCGATCCGTGCTCAAACATTGTTTTAGTCGTAAATAAAATATTATTTGAAGCTACAACAATAATGGATAAATATGTAAAGGAGCAAATTATCGGTCGAGGAGCGTATGGGACGGTTTTCTTATGTTTAGATAAGTCACGCCAAGACAGGCATAGGGTGAGCAATTATAGATTGACAAATATTTACCAATGACAAAAATTATATTATTTTATACGTCATTATTACCATATACAATTTATATTATTGAATTTGGTGTAAAAATGGACTAAAGTAGGTTATGGCGTTCTTGTGGCAATTTTTAACTCCTGGGCCCCGATTTTAAAATTCCGTGGCGGTCTCGACAGGGCCATATGATACATTTTTCATACTTTACTACAATATAACTTTAGTTTTTTGTAGCAAAATCTAAGTTAAAGCAAATCGAAAAACTCGAAGTTAAAAATAAGAACCAATAACTTATTGATAATAACAATAACTCTTTAGTCTTATGAAAGCGCTTCTAATAAAAAAGTGATGCTTGTAAAATCGATTAAGGCTGAATTTGGGTCGCAATTAGCGAAATAAAAAAAGAGGCGGCCTTGGAAGAGGTAGACATATTTTTCAATACGCGAACATTTAATTTGGTTCACCGCTAACCAATCACGTCGATGTAAAATGAGATGACCTCTTCCATGGCCGCCTCTTTTTTTTTATTTCGCTACTTGCGACCCAAATTCAGCCTTAATCGATGTTATTGTTTCACCGCCGTTTATTACAACGTAATGAAATTGCCGTGAATCTAATAATCGATAACGATCCGCTTTCATTTTACTATGATGTTACTTAAATACAACTAACTTTGATTGACCTGGGCAGGAGGTCTCTTTAAAAATGAATACTATATTTTGCAGTATATTGAATATCGTTTAGTTTTTTTAGAAAAAATATAATAATATATCTAAATATCTAAAGAAAATGCTTATTTACCTTTGAATTAACGCTTAATTTTAATTTTTTTTCTAGGATTTCAACCTACGCGTCCATTTGAATTAACAGTTTGCATTTGAATTTAAAATTTGCATTCGAATTAACATTTTTTTAGAAAATTTTAGTGTTAATTCAAATGGTTAGGTTGTGTATTTATATATAATATGCATATCACTCTTAAGACAATGTATACTAAAAGAAATACCAATGGAACAAGTACCGCCAGAAGAGCGATCAACTGCGCTGAATGAAGTTCAAATATTAAAAGTTTTAAATCATCCCAACATCGTGCGTTATATTGATTCGGCACTCGAAAGTCGTGCGCTGTTAATTGTGATGGAATACGTTTCCGGCGGCACGGGAAAGGTTCTTTTTTACAAATTGTAGATTTACTTTTATGTACTAGGAGCTTTCTGTAACAGTCATGCACAATTTGGGTAGTTACTTACCCACTTTTTAAACGGACTTTTTGTATTTTAGCGGGCAACTATGGGGGATATTTGAAGCTTAATCTTATGTTTTCGAATTACAGTCCCATGTTCAAAAGCGTTACAACTCGTGGTTCAAAAAATTGTAACGCTTATAGATCATGGCGTCATTTTCTAGCGCTTTTGGGCGTTTTTACCCCTAAAAGTAGCTTTTCAGTGTTGTTTTCTAATTTTGAGCTTAATTATTTAATTATTTAAACGACGTACAATTTTAAACATGTTTCTGAAAAAGTCTCATTTAACCTTTTAGCTTAACTTTTAGATGCTGACGTCATTTTGTAACGCTTTTAGGTGTAACGTTTTTTGAAGCAGGGACTGTATAAGTGTTAAAATGAACCTTGATCTAGTTTATGACTTTTTGCAAAGGCAGAATTCTCTGCTGCCAGAAGAAACCGTTGTTAGTTTTTTTGTCCAAATTCTGGTCGCGTTGAGTCATATCCATGCCAAGAACGTCTTGCATCGAGACCTAAAAACACAAAACTTATTAATTGACCGCCAAGCCCGCGTTATAAAAATAAGCGATTTTGGTATATCCAAAGTGCTTAGTTCTAAATCGAAAGCAATGACGGTTGTGGGTACACCATGTTATATTTCGCCCGAGGTCTGTGATCATCGCCCGTATAATCAAAAAAGTGACATTTGGGCTACAGGAAAAGAGACCAAAATAACTGCGTTATGAACTCGAAGTGTCCTTATGAGTTAAGTTATGAGCCAAGGTTAATTGTTTAGACTCCGGGGCTTCTCGACCATTTAAATTCCCTAACCCGCTTTTGTTTCCTTGGTTTGCATACAAATCTGGAAACGGTTGTTTATCGTCGAATAAACTCTTTAAATCATAAGTTCGACCGAATTTAATTAAAAAAGATGTTTTTTCAAGTTTGGCCAATGAATTCTCACCAATGTTATAATCGAAAAACAAATATTTTGTTACTCGCTAGCAATCGCAACGATTGCGCAACGCCTCACTTTTTTATTTCGTTGATTGTGGACCGAATTCATAATTAGATGACCTTATGGGACGCGTTGCTTGAAAAATATTTCAATTACAAAAAAAAAAGAAGAGAAAATGCTGATGAATTATTATAAGGGCTAATCTGGAATTAAAGAAACGAAACTTATTAGGTGTCCCACGCTACTGAATTACTTAGTGAAAGATATTTGGTAAATAGATATGTATTTGGTAACTTTTGAATGAAGGGTGCATTTTATATGAATTGTGTACACAAAAGCGAGCCTTTGAGGCCCCATCTTTGCCGGCCTTGGTCATGAAAATTATGAGGGCCAACTACGCACCGCCGCCGCCAACATATAGTCATAACTTGCGAAATATAATTTCAAAGTGTTTGTCCCTCGAGCCCCATCGACGTCCAAATACTAACCAACTACTGTGTGATCCAATTCTATTCAAACGAATGGAGATGCTTTACGCAGATATCGGAGCTTATCAACCGATTTCAATGTCAAGACGATTAAAAGTCAATGAACAAAAAATTATGAGCAAGTTAACGGTTTCAAAAATTTAAATATTACAAAAAAAACATTTTTGACCCGTAAAAACTAACTGGGAAAATGAACAACATTGAAAGGGGCGCAACATTTGCGGTCTTTTCAACGTTGTACAAATTGTACGTTATCCAAAAAGTACATTATCCCATTTCAATTGTGTACCTCTGTGTTGTTTGAAAATTTTCTCTAAAATTCAGCATGATAAAATAAGCCAAATAAAGGCGCAGTCATTACTTAGCGGTTTTGTGCTCCTAGTGGTTAATAAATTTTAGAGACCTTGTATTAGACAAATTCAATTCGAGGAAGTAAAGTTTATTTATGGGGTGATGGACATTTAACGCCCTCGGAGCTACCAGTACAAACAAACGTCGGTAATATATCAAATGTACTGGTTGGTGGTGGCGTTAGGGCCGGCGTCACTGATCAAGATGTACTTTTAGTTTGGGATGCATCAGTGTCAACTGATGGATAGGGTTCATCAATTTAATTTCAGTACGAAAATTATAAATTATTATACAATTATTATTTAAACTGCAGGGTCAATCGCGACCGTTTAGTAGATTCTTCAACTGGCAGTTTAACGACAAAAGTGGCGATTAACTCTTAAGGGTCCTAAGAGGTATCTAATTTGTAGGGTTCCATTAGTCCAAATTTGGACTAAACGCCCTTGAAAGCATATGCATTCCCTATTATGTTTTATATTTTTTCTCATACAAAATTTGTAATTTTGTAAAATTCAACTAGACCCGTGTTTCAGCGATTTTCAATTAACCCCGGGTTACTATCATTTTGGGTACATTTAGGGCGTTTCGTACAATTGTGGACTATTGGACCTCTGAGAGTTAACTCGAAGCGCTGTATAAGTATCGGTATATTTTATTAAATTAATGTATTATACAAAATAATTTAGCTTGACTACAGGAACCTTATTAATAGTTTGCCAATGTATAAACCGCGTCGAATAGGAGAGTCAAAATTTCGTCATGTAGCGACAGGTCAAGCGTTCATGGCGGCAATAACCGACCGCGGTGTTCTCGTAATTGCACGGGCACCAGGCTTTGAATTAGAAATTGTTGAGTCATTACTCGGCATGGACTGTATTCAAGTAGCAGCCGGGCCACGGCACCTGATTGCGTTAACCAAAGAAGGCGAAATTTGGTTTGTTTTCAAAGTACGTATGATGCAAAGGGCGAGTATTCAATATGATATTTTATCACGGATTTTTTAACTTTCGTTTTTCGAAGTTTTTGATTTTGGAGATGGTTTGAAAACGGTGGAATTTGGTACTGGTTTGCACCGCGAACTTGAAAACTAAACCCTCTTCTTTAAAACGACCTTTCCAAGTTGGTGTGTGTATGCATTTTTTTTGAATTGTCCCAAATTAACCCATTAGTCTAAAACTTTGTTCCCAATTGCACCAAAATGACCATGTTTGTTGTCTCGATAAGTTGTCATTATAAGCCTATTAGTCGCACGTAATATACCGTTTCCAACATTTATGTTTATTTTTGTCTATTCGCCCAGGTACGCAAGAAATGGCATCAATAAACATGGATATTAGGACTTCACGGTGAAGAAAAAATAAAGTAAAAAAAAATCGTAAAATAGTAAATTATTTTACCGGAAACAATGACATAAATCAAGACCATTATTTGGAGTAATGATCCATTTTTGGCAAAAAATACCCTCATTTGAGTGAGCGGTACTTGGCCACATATAGTAAGTACGGAGTACCACCTAAAGCTATTACTAACTTATAAGCTAAGATTGAATTGGGTTAGACCGTGTTAAAAATAAAATCGGGCTTTGATAGTTATAGGGCGTTGTAGTAACACAAATTGGAAATACATGTGAAAATGGAATAGATAACGTGAAATAATTGACAGATAACTGTGCAGCGGTTTAATCTTGTCCTATCTAGGAAAAAATCAGCGATATCCAGTCGGCAAAACAACTTCGGCCCGAGCTGGTTAGCCTGCCCGAAAAATACAAGCCGGAAAATATTTTCGCTGGGTCGTTTGCCTCGGCGGCTATCACAAAAGAAGGCAAACTGTTAACGCACGGGCGAAATTTAGAAAATCGACTGATCATGGACCGGGGCAATACAAAGGTGGCCCACGGTGAGCAATTTACAGAAGTAGAGCTGAGCTTTTTGGTTGACAGTATCGCAATTGGCGAGAGCTGGGATGTAGAAATAAAGTAAATGGCCATAAACTTGTCATTTTTTGACGTTCGCCTTATTAACTAGTTGCAATTACAGTTGCGTAGTGTACTGTACGGTATAAATTATACCGTATAATTCATTCTTGGAATCATTTTTAGAAAAACAAATAACTCGTTTAAGTTTCTTGAGTCTTGAATTTACAAAATAATTGATATAACTTTTGGCCGTAACTCTTTTCGGTCAGGGACTATATTTTAGTTTCACAAACCTCTAGACGTGAGCGTCCCTTATGAGACGAATTGGATAAAAGTGATTTTATTTACACGGGGTCTGGTTATAAGCTCTCAAATTGAGACCGTTATAAGGTCAAGTCATCTTTTTTTTGCAGTCAGTTTTTTGAAAAGCATTTGTTGGGGACAATTTTTTTTAGTCATGTGACTCATGTCTTTTAAGCTTTTTGCTTGTGGATGAAAACTGTCGTAGGGATTATGCGTTTACAATTTGTGATTTCATGATTTACATCCCGCGATCAGAGTCATAGTGCTCTCGTTTCAAAAACGGGTGACCTTTATCTGATTGGGACGAATAAACACGGTGCCCTTGGAGATTCATTTTCGAAACCACGGACGATGGTCATGCGCAAATTACTATCTCCTGTTACACAAGTTTCAGTGGGACTCCATTACACATGTGCAATCTGCGTAGACGGTTCAATTTGGACATGGGGTCGGCCCATTCGTGGTCAATTAGGACCAGTGTTATAAGATATACAATTTTGTATTGTGGAATATTTTTTTTTGAAATTTCTAAGACGCAATCGAATAATTTCGCCAATTTGATGATGCCCATTCTGAATGGGCCATTCATCTCGGGAAAACTTGGGCTAAAAAGAACAAAGATAACCGAAAATAGACAGTAAAATCCACGATAATTTTTTCTCTAAAATGGACATTTTTTGCTAAAATGAACCAAGATTGGAAAAGGCTTTAAGAAAGGTTTAAGGTACATCTGGTGTAGCTATTGTTTATGAAGTTTGTAAAAAAATAAATAGCGTTAATTTCTATTTTTTTTTATAAGATGAACCAAAGTTCCTAAAGAAAAAAAATCATAAAACTCCTACGGTTGTCCCACACAAATAAAAAACGAGTTATTTCCTCAAAAAGTTATGACTACTTCTGAATAAACAGTGACTCTGTGACAGAGTCTCATACATAAGGTCCGTTGAGGTCAAAGTAAATTCAATTGAATTTTATAACGCATACATAAGGACGCGATCCCGAACCACAAGAGCATCCCAGATTAGGCTGTCCAAACCGAATATGAACTTCTTTCCCGTTTTAGCTGAGTTCACATTTTCACAAAAAAATAATTCTGACCTATTTCTGAAAAAATTTAGGGTATATATTCTTTTCCGTGTTTTTTAAATGAATAACTGTGCACTCAGAAAGTCCTTCCTGTGGGGCCATACGCATATATTAAACGTTCAATTTGAAATTCGTGAGCGAAAATCGTAAAAAAAGGGGGATGAAACGTGGCATCGGGTCAACTCAGGTGTATTTGGATTTTTGAAATTTTCATAAAGTTTATTAAAATGGTTAGAGTTAAAGTTAGGACTTAGCTGTTAGGTGAATACAACCCTAGAGATAGAGTAAAGACCACGTATACAGGTTCGTAGAAATTTGGTTTTCTTTCTAAAAACTCAAAAAAACCCTAGTTGACCTCTTCCCATGAAACGTAGTTATTTTGTTAATATCATTCCATTATGATACCGTCTAAATACATCTTTAGCCAATTTTTTTTCTGAAGGCGACTTTCGCAAATCGGTTTGGACAGCCTATGCCAGACAAGTCAATATCGAGATGTTCGCTATTTCCATTTCAACCAACGAAGGAATTACACTTGTTTCCGTCAAGAATAATTAATTGATCATGACGATATGTTACGTATGAGTGACGTTTTCTGTACTAGCTGTAAATACGTGTTTTTTTTTACTTATCGGGGCTAAATCCATGATTATGTTTGTGTGTCTGTCCCTTGTCAGGATTAAAATAAAATCGTTATGGACTTAAAGTCAGTATGGGAACAGCAAGAAAAAACACAAAAAAAGTCTGTGGTAAATCGTTTAACTTGTCGAAACCACATTGACGAATGTTAGCTGCATGACGCGGTACTGTTTGAAATTGTATAAAGCCTAATTCGGAAAACGCCTAAAACCTCAGAAAAATACCTGTACTTTTTCAAGGTGTAATATGATTCATATTATATGAAGATTCAGTTGGTCGAAAATCGGTCGTCCAATTCCACTTTATTCATTTTTATTTCGATTACAGCTTCATTTTAGCGAAGGTGTTATCGGCCGCCAAAAGCTGCTTTTATTCACCTTTCTCTAGATACAGGGGGTAGTACAATTCTGAGACTCTTTTTGATTTTGACTCAAGTCTTTTTTATGTCCTAATTTTGTCACTTAAAACGCCTGGAATTGAACTTAAATTGAACTTAATTTTCTTTCTTGGAATAAAACTGTCGTGGTTCCAGAATCAGGTGTCGCAGAATTGGACTACTCCCTGTACTACTATTTTGGTCAAACTTAGCTCATATAAAACATCCGATGAACAGGATCCACATTTTTTTATTCAGTTTTTTTCATTATCACCATTATAATAATTTAAAAATTGGAAAACAAAAAATTAAAAGAAAAGAAAAGTAACATAATGATTTTGGGTAGGTGGAGTGGACAACAAACCGTCAACAAAAAAGTTTTGTTCTTGGTTGAGCATTTTTTTGTATGTGTCGGTGCGGTGATTGAAGCGTTAACATTGGGTTCCGTATGAAGTGTTGACGCGGCTAGGCGTTAAACGTTTGAAAGTTAGCCACTAGCAAGTCAACAATTATCGGGGTAATTTTTTAACTCATCGGGGAGCTGGTTGATACACAGCATTTTGTCATCCGCAAGGGGTCATCCCCGAGCGGAGCGCGAGAGTTAAACAAATGTCTCCCCTGTACAAGCCTGGCCAGACTAGGAATATTTTTGTTTGTTTTGTTTTTGGTCCATACAAAATAAAATTTGTAACTGTGGGGAGGTTACATATTTTTGATTTGTAAGGACCTTATAAAGTATGATTATTTTTACAATATTTTAACTCGCCTGGAAAAAACGGCGAGCGGCCTATAGTTTGATTTAATTACAGTTTTCTTGGTAAAATATTTTTTTTCTTTTCGTTTTTTGTGGTTATTGTGGCTATAAACTTGCTTCCTTTTATAACCGACATGAGGTCGCGTGAGAGTTAAACATCGTTAAACCTTTTCTGGGTCAAGATGTGATTTGTTGCAAAGGTCGCCAGTACAACACCTCCAGCATGTTCTGTTAACTCCAATTTGGCCCTTCAGTCGTTTGCAATTTTCATTTTGACTAAAAAGGATAAAAAATAACGACGAATTTGATATTTATGACGAAATAATTTTCTTGCCATTTGATGGGATATTTTTAAAATCTTCCTCATGATAATCGGCGACTTTTGATATTCTTTTGTTTTTCAAGAATTTCTGGCATTTAACTCTCAGGGGTCACTTAGTCCAAATTTGGACTAAAAATGATAGTAAACCGGGCTTAATCGAAAATCGCTGAAACAAGGGCCTGGTTAAATTGTATGAGAAAAAAAACATAAAACGGAGCTGATATTTTTCGTCTTAACATGGTCACAAAGGCGTCTAGTCCAAATTTGGACTAAGTGACCCTCACGGATTATATGCCACTTGTGACCCTTAGGAGTTAAGACCGGCTCACGATAAACAGGTCCTAGAAATGTCGAATCGCCAATTATGGGTGGATTTTTAAAAACACCAACCGACATTTATTTGGCAACCCCATGTAAAATCTACAGTCTAGATACATAACGGGTTTGATAGTTTCGTCTTGGGTCGTTTGCAATAATCATTATTTAACAAAAGAACAAAAAAAAAATGTACAAAAAGCATACACAAAAAATAACGAAATTATAAAAATTAAAAACAAAGAACTTCCACTTGAGGATCAAAGCCAAAATCAACATTTACAGGATCCGTGGATGTAATTCGGAATTTCGTACTATACACGTCTTAAAGCCTCAAGGGCAGTTTTATGTTCTAAAATCTTTTTTTTACTTTTCTGTTCGTTTTGCAAATGTTGAAAATGCAATTTTGATGAATGAAAGTATTCCTACGAGAGGCACTCGCTTACCTAATCATGACCATACAAGCATTTTTTTGTTTACACGTTGACTGGATTTTGACGAGGCCATTTTCCCAACGGAATTCCGTTTGACAAGCCTAAACAAACATTATGCATACTTGTATTCAGAATTAAACTAAGGTTTAGCTGTGTTCGCACTTTTTTGACTAATTTTTTTTTCTTTTTTTTTGAGTAATCCAGAATTGTTTATATATTTTTGGAGTAAATATAATTTTATTTTGATATGTATTTTCCATTGATTGCCAATCAATATGTCATGTTCTCGGTATTTAAAAAAATGACTGCGACAGTCATAGCCTATGACTCATAGCTCTAGCACACGGTTTAGGACTTATGGACCGCGCTATGCCACTGTGTCCAAAGTAAGACCCGCTTGGCGGGGCTGATCGGTCATGATAACAACTGGCGCCTTCAACAAACCCGCTTTGCGAGCCTGCTATGTTGTGCCATTTGCCAGTATTATATATACTTTATATATAATATAATTTGTACTTTCAATAAGGAAACAGTAGAGTCCCAATAGGGTGAAGACGTCGGAATTTTTTTTCACAAAAATTAATTAAAGTGAAGACTGTATTAATATTATATGTACTTCTCCGCGGTTGCAGGTCACTTCTTCTCCTGTCGATTTACATTCCACCGCACTACTTGCATCACATACGAAACATCGATTTCTGGTGCCTTGCCAAGCTGGTCGTTGCGTAGTTGTTGCTTTCACGACCTGTTTCGTTGTCGCTTTTGTTGTTGTTGTTTTTGTTGCTGTTGTTGTTGCTGGTCGTTCACTCCGGTTTTTGTTTATTTTTGATTTTGGTGTTTCCGAACTTGATGTAGTTGGAAGTTCGGAAGTACCAAAACCGAGTCGCCCACGAGTTGGCACACGGTTCCGACCGCCAAATCTACCACCCATTATTCGTGTTTTTATACCATCAGGTGGTATTATACCATCTTCATTTGTGGCTGCTAGCTGAGCCTATTAAATGTTTTTAAGGGGGTAATAATGCTTGACCGTTAATACCAACTAAATAATGAGTAATAAAATTTTTTTAAAGATATAAGTGAATAAAGCATAACTGTCCGACACAAATTCGACAAATTCAAATCCATATACTCATAACTTAGCCGTAGTAGTACGTCTGAGTAAGAATTGAAAAAATATTTTTTGGCACCGTGGTTTTTTGAAGAAAGGTTTGAATAGAACGTTTTTCGGAGAAAATTTTATCGACGAAAAGGTTCTTGGAAGAAAACGTATTTCGTAGAAATGTTTGATAAACTTGTGGTCTTTCCTATGTAATTTACTCAAAAACCGGATATTAAGTTTTTCGAAGGATTTATTCTGAAAACTTTTTCTTTGGCAAACCTTTTTCTCTGAAAGACCGCGATGCGATAATTTTTATGGGCCATCGATCCTTGCTCTTTTTACGTGCAAGTTATATACATGTATATCACGAAAAAAAAATTATAAAGACAAAATTTGAAGGTTTCAAAAAAGGTGGATAATTGTGTCAAATGTTTTGGATATAAGTTAACCTTATTCACCTTTAAAACAAACAAAATTACTACAAATTGTATGGTATATACGTGTACACTTTTAATTTCAAACAAACAAATTTAACGATTTAAAAAAACAAGGCCATACGTTTTATGGTGAATTTCACTTCATTTTGGAACTCAGTTTTTAATTAAAAAATGTTATGTTTTTAAAGGTCCTGAATAGACCACGCAATTTATTATTATTCCACTTGAGACGTCTAAATTGAAAATCTTCACAAAAATATAAACATGTCATACTTCACCGTAAACCCTTTACGTAAATGTAACGTATTTAACCACATAAGTTGCGAAATTCAGAGAATATAATGTGTAAATAATAATATGTAAATAATACATATTATACAAAAGAAAAATGCTTACTTCTAAAGCTTCTCGTTGGCGATGCATTTCCGCAATCTTTTCCCTTTCTTCTTCCCGTTGTTTGTCGANCGTAAATACGAGGAATCACAAAATACTTATAATATTAAAATGATGCAGTTTTTTTTTTCTGATTCCAACCATGTTATTTTTGTAAATTTCGGATAATGTTTGAAAAAAATCATATGATAAATAATTGTTTTCTTTTTTGCTCTGTAACAATAATTACGAAGTATGATGAACTCTAAATACCTATATCGCACTTATTTTTTACCCCTTGAAACCAAGGACTGAAAATCTAAAAAAAATTTTTTTCCCAAAATGACTGTTAATTGTTTTTTTTTTTTGAAATAGCGCGTAATCTCTTAAAAACTATTTTTGGCATCGTGTTTTTTTGAAGAAAGGTTCGAATAGAACGTCTTTCGGAGAAGATTTTATCGACGAAAAGGTTCCTTGAAGAAAACGTATTTCGTGGAAATTTTTGATAAACTTGTGGTCTTTCCCATGTCATTTACTCAAAAACCGGATATTAAGTTTTTCGAAGAATTTATGCTGACAAACTTTTCTTTGGCAAACCTTTTCTCTCAAAGACCGCGATGGGATAATTTTTATGGGGCATCGATCCTTGTACTTTTTACGTGCAAGTTATATATCACGAAAAAAAATAAGGTTTCAAAAAAAGGTGGATAATTATGTCAAATGTTTCGGATATAAGTTAACCTTGTTCACTTTTCAACAAACAAAGTTACTATTACGGTATATACGTGTACACTTTTAATTTCACACAAACAAATTTAACGATTAAAAAAAAACAAGGCCATACGTTTTATGGTGAATTTCACTTCATTTTGGAACTCAGTTTTTAATTAAAAAATGTTATGTTTTTAAAGGTCCTGAATAGACCACGCAATTTATTATTATTCCACTTGAGACGTCTAAATTGAAAATCTTCACAAAAATATAAACATGTCATACTTCAGTGTAAACCCTTTACGTAAATGTAAAGTATTTAACTACATAAGTTGCGAAATTCAGAGAATATCAGTTGAAAGTCCTCAGCTTATGTAATGTAAAAAAATCAGGAAATAATACATATTATACCAAAAAAGAAAAATGCTTACTTCTAAAGCTTCTCGTTGGCGATGCATTTCCGCAATCTTTTCCCTTTCTTCTTCCCGTTGTTTGTCGAAGGCACCACTGTATAAAATTTTGACGACTGAGTTTGATACTTCTTCTAGATTATTATATACTTCAGGGGCCTTCGTGACTTGGGACTCCTCGACATTGGCTGATTCTGAAAAATCGACCTCGAAAAATGATCTCTCATAGTCCGAACTCTTAGGACTTTTAGGGTGTGTACTTAACTTTAACCGCGTAAAAGCGTTCTTGATATAAGTTTACTCGATTCATACTAGTTTGAATTTACTTCCGGTTTTACCGGAAGTGAAATGCTGTTGGTTGAAAAATTGTCATTTGTGGGTGTTTAATATACTAAAGTTTTTTATTACAGCTATTACCCTTATAAGAGATGTTTTTGACTAAGTAAAATAATGCCTTCAATGAGGTGAATCACGTTTAACTCCTAACAGTCCTAAGTGGCATATAATCCGTAGGGCGACAAACATGCAAACTTGCACAAAACGCCCTTCCGGCCATGTTAAGCAGGCATTTTTACAAACAAAAAGTTCCGTTTTCAGTTTTATAGTTTTGTGCAAATTTGTAAATTGTCCTCTGGGAGTTAAATAGTGTTTTGGTCGTTTTTGGGACATATTAAAAGAGTTCAAGTACTCTCAATGGTAGTTAATATCGTAGTCGATTATCAAAAGATAAAATGAAGGGGAATGACATTCCCCACGCTTGTTATAGAAGTTCTAATAATTAGAATCTAATTATTTACCTAACACTTCTAAAAAACGACCATAAATAACCATTTAAGGGACGCTATTTTTCACAATCAAGAACTTTCTAATTGGAGCATAGACATGGTTAAGACTTTTTGCATTGTGTACTTAATTGTAACCGCATAAAAGCGTTTAGTCGTAGTTTTCTAGCTTGATTAGACCCAAGTTCCGGTTGAACCGGAAGTGGAATGATGCTGGTTGAAAAACGAACATGGAATTCACGTCCTGGTATGTTATATTCGAGTTTTCATTTAATTGGCCCACATACTTTCACTTATAATTGTATAAGAATGTGCGTTAGAGCTAAGTAAGTTGAGGGCATCGTCAAGTTGACATGCGTTACTAACAAAATAGAAAAGAAAAAGTACAGAAATTACAGAATCAGCGTTATTGTAAATTCCTATCTTAATCTTGGCGTCTAGCTTCTAATCAATTTTTTATGATTTAACATTATATCCATTTAAAAGTCCTTTTTACCGACAGCTCATCATCATATGTGTCAGATGTTGTTACCAAGGAAATCAGCCACCACGAATACCACTAAAAAAGTATATTTTACAATGCGTTATTATTTATTAACCCATACACACAGGTACGAAAAATTTCGCCAGTTGTAGTTAATTTTTTTCGATTTGCCTTTGGCACCGACTGAATCGGAAAAGTTTCTTAAATGTCGAAAGGGTAAAATGTCTAAAGCGTAATATGTCTACAAAAAAGGTGTAAAGTGGATAAAGTGTAAAGGTAATAACGTGTAAAGGTAATAAAGTGTAAAGGGGATAAAGGGTAAAATGTCTAAAAATTTTGAAAAAAATCATAAGTTTTAGCTGTTTTTGTTCATCGAATTTTTTAGGATGAATAACGTGTGAAGGCAATAAAGTGCAAAGGTGATAAAGTGTAAAAGTGATAAAGGGTAAAGGTGATAAAGGGTAAAACGTCTAAAAAATTTAGACATTTTCCTCTTTAGACATTTTAGAAGTTATTCCCATTCAGTCGGTGCCTTGCCTTTTTAGGTACGTTTCCCAATGACAGGGTTTATATGACGTCTATTGTAGTTGGTTGGAAGATTACCCCCTTAAAAAAGTTTGTACATTTTACTGAAAAAAAATATTGGCACCGTGGTATCAAAATAAAAGTTTTTGAATTGATTCGTACAATTGCCTAAAATATTTGTTTTTGTCTCATAAGATTATTTAAGTTAATTTCCATAGTACGCGATAGTAACGTAATTTCACTCCGTAGTGCTGATTCAAGTCTGCAAACTGTTAGTTGGGGAAAATCAATTTAACCCGCGGCCACCCCACCATATGATCACATATNACTAAAAAAGTATATTTTACAATGCGTTATTATTTATTAACCCATACACACAGGTACGAAAAATTTCGCCAGTTGTAGTTAATTTTTTTCGATTTGCCTTTGGCACCGACTGAATCGGAAAATTTTCTTAAATGTCGAAAGGGTAAAATGTCTAAAGCGTAATATGTCTACAAAAAAGGTGTAAAGTGGATAAAGTGTAAAGGTAATAACGTGTAAAGGTAATAAAGTGTAAAAGGGATAAAGGGTAAAATGTCTAAAAATTTTGAAAAAAATCATAAATTTTAGCTGTTTTTGTTCATCGAATTTTTTAGGGTGAATAACGTGTGAAGGTATTAAAGTGCAAAGGTGATAAAGTGTAAAAGTGATAAAGGGTAAAGGTGATAAAGGGTAAAATGTCTAAAAAATTTAGACATTTTCCACTTTAGACATTTTAGAAGTTATTCCCATTCAGTCGGTGCCTTGCCTTTTTAGGTACGTTTCCCAATGACAGGGTTTATATGACTAGATTAGGACGGTTATTGTAGTTGGTTGGAAGATTACCCCCTTTAAAAAAGTTTGTACATTTTATTTAAGTTAATTTCCATAGTACGCGATAGTAACGTAATTTCACTCCGTAGTGCTGATTCAAGTCTGCAAACTGTTAGTTGGGGAAAATCAATTTAACCCGCGGCCACCCCACCATATGATCACATATTATCACGCCGATTATTTCAATCAATCAGACATATCAATTATTAATTAACTCGTCCATGATCTGTGTAGGTTTTATCATTTTTAACACACCATCTTTGATCAAAAGTCATGTTAAAAAGAAACTATTCTGGAAAGCAAAAAATAGGTTAAAAATCATAGCTTGAAATTTCCGTTAACTTTTGCATATGGCACTATTTTTTATCATTTATATTTTAAGTAATACAGTCCTTAACCATTTATCGGACGCTCATTTATCGAACGCTATTTTTGAGAACCGAAAACGTCCGATAAATGGTTCAAAACTGTATCACAGTCCCTCACCCAAATAGGTAACAACATCGTTTTGAAAATTTTGTTGCTCTATAAAAATGTTTTTTTATCAAAAAAAGAAACCCACAAAGATTATTAGGGAGACAGGTGCCAAATGGCACTGTTGGGCGCAAAATGAGTTAACTATTTTTTCAAGGAGCGTATAAATTCGTACACTGCATTTATGTATCTGCGACCACCCTAATCACGCCATAGGATATTATTCTAAAACGACGTCGGAAAACAGTGTTTGTAATACACACTCTGACGGTATATTTAATGCTGTTAGAAACGCATAATTACATCACTTATGCAGCTATCAAAATTGTTATGACAAAAAAGTTAAATTGAACAAAAAATAAACAAATGAGGGATTGGTTAGTNACCATTTTTACGTAAACAATCAAAGTCTGAAAAAAATTTTCAATTTTTTGCATTTTTTTCTTACCCGCGTTCACATAAACGGCCATAATTTCAAAATATGGTAATAAAAGTTTAATTTTTATTCCATAATCTGAAAGATAATGCTCTAGGTGTTAACTTTGCTTTTTACAGTTTAGCGCTAGAATTTAAAAATTGGAAACTATGAGACATCAAAGTTGCCTTGCCGGGTTTCGGCAAGGCCGGTAAATATCAGGTATTTACTTTGCAGTAAACAACAGTTAAAAAGAAACTAGTCTGGAAAGCAAAAAATGGGTTAAAAATCATAGCTTGAAATTTCCGTTAACTTTTGCATATGGCACTTTTTTTTTATCATTTATATTTAAAGTAATATTATACCTATATCGAGTGGAGTTTTCGTATTCGGTTAGAGCAAGTATGTGTTTTGTTTTTAGTGAACGAAATTTCCTGTTAGATTTTGATATGTAGTCAATACCCTCTTAAAAGTATAAAGTCCGACTTAAACATTGCAATAAACATAAGATATAGGCCATATTTGATATAAAAAGACTTTTCATGTCCTGTAGATATAAACTGATGTCATATTCGTGATCTACGGTATCAAGTTGCTCTATAAAAATGTTTTTTATGAAGAAAGCAACGCACAAAGATTATTAGGGAGGCAGGTGCCAAATGGCACTTTTGGGCGCAAAATGAATTAACTATTTTTTGCAAAATAATTTATTTTACCAAGAAATTTTTCCATAAAGTTAAGGAGCGTATAAATTCGTACACTGCATTTATGTATCTCCGACCACCCTAATCACGCCATAGGATATTATTCTAAAACGACGTCGGAAAACAGTGTTTGTAATACACACTCTGACGGTATATTTAATGCTGTTAGAAACGCATAATTACATCACTTATGCAGCTATCAAAATTGTTATGACAAAAAAGTTAAATTGAACAAAAAATAAACAAATGAGGGATTGGTTAGTTGTAAATTAGTCCTCAACCAATCCTCGTCAAAGGTCCCAAATATAGTCAAAGATTCGTTATTTAACCATTTCCACGAACTAGTTAATGCAAACATTTTCATGGCTTTTTTTGCTATTTTTTCATTTCATTCCAAATAATACACATATACAGTCAGGGGCCTCTAAATATGCGCTCACTCGAGGTGTATGTCTTTCTAGATGTGCACGTTTTTCGGATATAGAAAATGCACATCTAAAGACCCCTAACTGTATTACACCAGATGCGGCGTTATCTTACAAAACCAAATGAAAATAACGTAAGATAACGGGCAAATTGTAAGATAACGGGGTGTAACATAACGCCGCACCTGGTGTATTACATTACCTGTAGTAATATAATTATGTGTAGGTGTTTCTTCCCACAGATATGCATTGTTTATTCTATTTTTCCCATCTATAAACCTGTGTATAAATTGTTCAATAATTTTCAATTACAATTGGCATGTATAACCTCAATTTAAGGCTCTTACACCCCCTTGTATTGAATAATTAAAAATAAATCTCTTAACTTACCATCATTTTGATACACCGACGTTTTTATCAACGATCGACCTAAACAAAAATGCGCATTAAAGATAGACAAAGCTCTGATATATAAAATAAAAAAATCTGAAAAGAAAAAAGTACCAAAAAAAAAAAAATGGAAAAATATGTTTTTAATTTCAAGTACCTTTTGTGCAGCGCTCTTTTGATTGACGACTGGAGTATGCAAGTTTTAAATTTTTGGTGATCTTGATGGACGTCAGAGGGGGTAATTTTGCTTCCCCTTAGGGCATTTTCTCTTCATTACGTAAAAATCGAAAGTCATTTATTTTGCAAGTCTGTCGATTACGAGTACTTTACGTACTTTGTTTAAAATTATCATCCTGGTTACTTGTATTTTAAACTCTCTCCCTTTTTCAGCCAATGGCCACTAAAACAAAAATGCATTTATAATGTCAAAAATTGTTTTAAATTTGACAGCCAAAAAAAAAGTTCAAAGTTCTAAAAAAGTTTTTGTTTCTAAAAAGTTTATTAGGACCTCATAGGTTAAGTATCACATGCAGAATTTCAGGCACCGTAATTATTGACAATATAATATGAACTCAGGAATGTAAAAAATTTGAAGGTCAATTTCTTACAGTTTTCCTGATACGTTTTAAATGAGAAAAAAACGTTAAGAGTCCACTTGTGGCGCTACCGACTCGGCACGTCGAGCCAGGATGTTACTTCCTGAAAATTCTTAGACACGACCTCATTCACTCGTTGGCGCCAAAAGTGGATCTCCGAGGTGAGGATTCAAATCGTATCGAATTACTTTTTGGGTAACACAAATAATTAGATGTTTTAATATTTAATGATTCAATCTTCGAATTGTTTTTTTAGGATTTGTCGCATTTATTCAATTGTTTTTACTATGTTAATTTAACTACAATTTTCGTTGAATGATGATTTCTTAATTTATTATGGATCAACCCTGTTTAATGTTTTTGACGGCGTTGTTTAATTGGCCCGTCTCTGGGTTAAGATAGAAGCAAGCCAATCAGAATCAAGTAAACCGAATTTAGCGATTCACACGATACCTTGTAATCTAATCGAGAACTTCGATCCAAATTTTCCTTCTTCAGTCTGCGTTAATCAATCTAATTTTTGTTAAAAAA
>SCLG01000030.1:170551-194691 GCA_004367875.1 Oikopleura albicans
ATACGAAGAGTTCAATTTAAACGATCAGTCTTTTAAGTTTTGTTTTATTCAGATAAAAATGTACAATATGCTACAGAAAATAAAAGTCATAGTTTTTTTTATATAAATATGTGTACAAGAACAATAGATAAATAGCAATGAACCAGTTTTAAATATAATAAGTTCTGACAAATGATTTAATTATCAAATCCATTATCATGTGTACAGGTTTGGTAACATCGTAAACTTTTAAAGTTATAAAAGTTAATGTAAAGTTTATTTTAGAAGTTATTATAATTGTTAATATAAAATTCTTAGCATGATAACATGTAAGTTTTTTTGCGATTTGAGGCAATTTTTGTTACTTTTCTTTACAACGTAAAGTTTACGCTTAAATGAGTGCCCTTAAATAACTTTCTGCAAAGAAGTGTTTTTTCTAGATATTTCGAATAAAATTACACTATTTGACTGTTCCGATCACTTTTTTGGAAAATTTTCAATTTTTGACATTTGTCATATCGCCATTGATACTGGGGTATGCAATAAGTGTCGTATGTAACATAATGTAGGTAAATATGCTATTGTATATTCCGACTAGGAATCTCAATTGTCATATTCCGTCAAAAAATTGTCCCAGAATATGACATTTGGATGTAAGATTTTTGATGGTATATGACAATTGAGTTTTCTGTTGGAATACACAATGGCATACTTTAGCATAATTTTACTTTTTCGCCGTTTGTTCGTGGAATAAAAATTGGTTCACGAGAAACATATAACTTATCTTTGCGAAAAAACGCTAAAAGTATAACTTCTAAAGTGTAACATACCTGATATATATATGTGAGAAATCTAATGATTCTAAGATTGCTGTTTCAGCAACTTATCAAAAGAAAAAGTGAAACTTTTTCACCTTGTGTAGGTGAAAGTGTCATCTTAACTGCTCATAATTGTTGCCTTTCCATTCTGAGAATCATCATTTTGGTTTAACAAGGGGTCATGTTTGGAGAAATAAATCTCATAATGCAAATCAGATTTGGTCTACCTTTTTAAAATTACAGTGTAGTAAAATATATTAGATAGAAAATGATGCGACTTAAAAAAACTGTCAATACAGTATCGGCGATACTGCTAGAGCTGCTTAGAGCTGCTATAACTATTAGTCATGTTTATCCCCAAGAAAGTGTCCGGAAAGAGCGAAACGTATCATCTGATTCAACAACGAAAGAATCTACAGAATATTAGGGTATATTTATCGGACCAATAATCCCCAAAAGTCTCCCATATGATCGCGGTCCGGAAAGTGCTCGAAGTATGTAACACCGCCTCATGGGTATGATTAACATAGTCCAATACATAAGCCTTCATAAATTATGGTTTAGATTACCTAAGTATGACCTATCGATCCAATTCACTTAAAATGACACTGCATATTTCGGGACCGGTTTTTTTGGGATCTAGGATTTTTATTATTTGACATATAAAGTCGACATATAAATTGACATATCTGTAATAAGACCACGCTACCCCAAACTATTAAGATTGCAAATCATTTTGATAGGGAAAACCTACCGCAAGGCGAAAACTTACCAATCTAAGGTTTAAAAATTTGGTTACCTAAAAACACCTAAAATTTTAACAAGTCCCACAGGGCTTTGGATTATCTATTTTGATAAAAAAAATCTCTGGATCTACATGATGAAGACTACATCATACAATAAAGTTTTTATAATAATAAAAGTTATAGCATTTAAAGGGCCACCGTCATTTTGGCTCACTAGGAGTTACTCTGAGCGGGATTTTGCAGAAAGAAATTTCAGAGAGAAAAACAAAAGAAATTTTTTTAAATAATAAAGCTCATTAATTGTTTTAAATCACCAAAGTTGATAACTTAAAAAGTATGAAAGAAGATGTTTAATGGTATAATATTATACATAAATAATCCCGTAGAAGACTTTTTTTTTCATTGGAGGCAGGAAATCTGCTAAGGGATTTTAATTATGGCAATGAACGTGAAATGCGATTGAACACTGTTTTTTGTTTATTTTCTTGACTGGCTACTACCTACACCCGCATGATTCCACGACCATATCTTCGTATGCACGTAACACCGCCTAAATTAAACATTTTGTTATTTTTTAGACGTCATAATTTTGTGGTTTATGGCATAAACTTTATGCCTTTGAAGTTTTTTTTTGGCAAAACATGTATATAGATATCAAAGAACTTGCCGACTTGTATTTCACCATCCTAAACTTTCCGAAGTCTTGACACTTACAAGTTGTAAGAATGATTGGTTCAAAATTACATGGCATAATTTGACAAATATTTATAATACACCACCTAACACGTTATGTTAACATCATTAAACGTCAAAAACTGTTAACATAACGTGTTAGGTGGTGTACACAAATGTATATAATATACGGTATATAAAACATGGTCACAAATGAGGGGTATTATCTTTAAATTAGACGTTTTCCATTATGAAGCGGTCCTGATGGGAGAAGGATTGTACGTATTTCCCATATTAAAAATTTGTCGTTTTGAAACACAACTTGTTTTTTCTCAAGACAACAAATAGAGTACACCACCTGAGCAGTTATTTTAACACTAAAAGTGCTCATAAGTGTTAAGATAATTGAGTAGGGCATTGAGTTAGATAATTGGAAATTGAGGTACGTTTTGGTTCAAAAAATGTTAAAATAACCCAACTTTGTTAAGATAAGTGGCGTGAAGATAACTGGTTAGGCGTGTATTCTAAGGATCCTGACCATGTAATTTGTTTATCTTTTCGTGTTAAAACGTACCCTTTCATCCTCATCTAGGTATAAAAGATGAAGTGATTTTAATTCTGTCGGAACGCAGCAAGGGCCGTCAGTCATTGTTTGGTCAAGTGAATTCAGATAAGCGTTAAATGTCCCGTGATTCGTCGCATTAAAATGAGCATCCATTGGCCATTTACAAGCGCCCTAAAATGAATAATTAGTATCTTTAAACGTACTTCTCATGGTCTACCGGAAATAACCTATATATCAAAATCACTGACACGGTAAGTACCGTATGCCTGTCATTCAAATGTAATGTTGATGAGGATTTTTAAAATGTGATTTTTAAGGTTTTTTACTAATATATGTTTTTTAGAGATTTTTCTCACAAAAATATGTTTTTAGCGATTTTCCCTTAATAAATGTTTTTTTCGAAAATTTTTCTCACAAAAACATGATTTCAGAACAATTTAAAAAACATGGTTTTATGGAAAGTTTTCACGAAAAAAAACAGTATGAGTCATACTATATGAGGTATATTAACGCGCTTCTTGCTTTTAGTTTTTAAGCCTATTACAATGCAAAATTTGAAAAACCGAGAAACACGTTATTTTACCTTATACTGTACAAGCGAGTTTACAAAATTTGCGTTTTGTTCAATAAAATGTATTTTGCCGTTATATATAACACTTAAGATCCAAAAGCAAACAACGCGGGTATTCAAAACCTTTGTTTTCCGATTAGACACTAGAGGGTGACAATGAGATATATTCTAAATATGATGACAACATCTTATTTTTGCTCAGTTACACAAACCGGATACAAAATAACAGCCACACTTGAAGTCGGCTTTATTTTGTTCCGTTGAATCGATTATCTTTGTGTTTACAATTTAGTTAAACATGAAAAATCTACTTAATCGATCACTTTTGTAAAGACAAAAAAAAGCTGATTGATGGTATATCAAACATTTTTATAGTTTTTCTTTTCTAAAGACACAAAAAAGCGAGTGGAAAATTTCACGACCAATGATTTCTTAATGGATCCTTTTGGCCGTGTATTTCAGCTATAAATTTGAATTAACATATTGACCGGGACTAAATTATTAAATAAAATTATTTTCACTATAAATTACATTTCTTTCAACTTGAACTTTTAAACTAAACCAAACCAAATGATTCATATATGGTCTAAATTGGGGGGTCTAAATTTTCAATAAAAACATAAATTTCAACCTCTTTTCAAATTTGAAATCAAAATTGTTTTTTTTTTTTGGTTTTTCAATGCAAAAAAGATCCCCACAAACTTTTTATTAGAATATCATGTATGTTTTTCAAAAAAACATCTAGACTAAAAAAAATGATCTGTCAATTTTTGATAAAAAATATAGCACAATGAGTTTTTTTTATATCTGACTGAAATTTTGCTTCGTTAAACTTACCTTCAAATTGGCGCGCTTATTGGAGGCTGGTTCAAATGGCGGTCGCTGATTGGCTATATAAACCTACGGTTCTCGCGCGAGAACATTAGCCAGATAAAAAAAATAACTCATGGGATGTCTATAAAGCCAACTTTTTTCAACGTTATGAAGGTTAATTCATTTTACTGTGAACTTTAAGCCACACTTATTTCTATTTTTTAATCACGCATAATTTAATTAACCTCTTAATAAGAGGTTATATCAGCATAATTTTATTGGAACTGATGTCTTTTAGAGAAAAGGTTTTTGGGGGAAAATATCAATAAATTTTCTACCGAGCTGACTAATTTTCTTGAAAATCTCTTTCTCCGAAAGAACGCGGTGCCATTTGGTGCGTATTGCCAAACTTACCGAACAATAGTAGCTCTGATAACCTGCAGGGGCGACAATCCAACGGTGCCAATCGACTTGTTCAAAATCAACGTACAAATCATAACGACGACATGGATCTTTATGATTTCTCGTTTGATGTGTCTTTTTCTTGTTGCCTGCACGTCTAAAAAAGATTTTCGTGAAATGACGCAAATACATTCGAAATCGATCGTGTAATTATACCGTTAGGTCGTGATGATTTCACTGGTGACGTAAAAACGCATGTGACAAATAAGGTATCAATGATACCGTATCATGTTTCGAACCGATTTATCTTGGATAATATATAACTTGAAAATTCCTTTCGTGATACTAGTAGCCTAGGGAAAAATCCAAAAACTAAAGAAACATTAAATTTATTAGGTCTTAAATGAGACAATTTTTCTCTTTCATCAGAAAGTTTGAAAACTGAGCGTTTCTGTATCTTTGGAGCCAATAAAAGTAGGCTTCTTTTTCGGGCGCTTTCTCGGTCAAAATGGGGCTATTATAATAGAAAAATGATGTTTTTTTGTGACGATGCTCCTTTTTCGGACGCTATTTTCGAGAATCGAAAACGTCCAAAAAAGGATTAAGAACAGTTATAATTTATAACTTATAAATACTGATTAATTATTCACCGAAATTGGACATATAAAGTAACACATTATTGTCTAGCTTTTGGCATACTGTAGTCTAGATTTTGGCTTTAGACTCCCCATAATGGGAGTTTACGAGTGATTTCCCAGGTAAAATAAGCTAATAAGCATTTGTTTTCAAATAAAACTCTAAAATGAACGTGAGTAATTAATTAACTCCTTTGTATTCGAAATTTTGTTACGATATAACATGATAATAAAAATTGTGAATTGTATATACGATCGACAAAAAATATGTATTTTATCTAATTTATGGTAATTCTTTGTTTACTCTCAGTTACTTTTTTCGAGCTTATTTGTAATTTTCACACAATTTTACCTTCTTGATCGACGAAGTGTCGGACTTGAACTGCCGTCATTTGAATAGCTCAATAAAACTGGTGCATCATCAAAAGGGCTGTCGGTTGAACGTCGCATTCTAGAAAATATAGTTTTAATATACTCTAAATAATCCAACCTCCTTTTTCGGTCGATTGCTCCTTTTTCGGACGCTTTTTCGGAAAAAATGGGGCCATTCTAATAAAAAAATGATCCTTTTTGTGACGATGCTCCTTTTTCGGACGCTATTTTCTAGAACCGAAGACGTCCGAAAAAAGTAAGGACAGTATTAAAAAGAGTTTTCTGGAGAAGGTCTTTTTTAAGCTTCTATATTACGAGCTATTCACATAAAATAGGTGCAAATCGAGAGACACCCTGACTGTATTGTATTTAGTTTGGTGATCTCTTTAGTTTAAACGAACATACAATTTAAGATGGCCGCATTCTAGTAAACATTATCGATAATCAATCCAATGTTACAATTTGTTTGGGGGAGGAGGGCGATACGATAGACTAACCGTCACGACAGCGCGGCGTCTCCACATTTTTTAGAGAGACGGGCTGTATTTTTCGTATGGCTGCGTATTTTGAATGTTTTAAGGCTGACCTGATATGCGTAGCATCGCCATTCTCGATTTGTAGTATAATGCCATAATTATTTCCGCTCTCTAACCACTGTCGAGCGGCTTCAGTTAAATCAAAACGTTGGGTCGTTGCGCCAGTCACGGTCGCCGAGTCGATTAGCCGCTTCTCGGAAGTTTTCGTCACCTTAAATCAGACACCAATAATTATATATTTCTCGCACATTTTAATGTTTTTTTTATTATGTGAACTCGTTGGGGCTTCAATACAAAATAAAAGGCACTAGTTTCAAGAGATTTACCGTATGGGGGCGGCCAGACTGTGAGGGTGACGTCAGAATAGCCTTACAATTCATAGGAAAATTGCTCAAAGCCTCACAGTCTGAGAGTCCCCATAAGGTAAAGTTTCCGCTAGTGGGTAAAAAAACCGAACATATGGACTCAAGGTTACACAGTGTGTCACATGAATTTCTATCGTTTTTCATACGTCGTTTCTAGCTCTGCCTACGCGGAAAAATAGGTTTTCTTTTAACTCATGATGCTCTCTAGTGGCTAAAGGTGTGTCTTAGTCACATTTATTTTCAAATTTGTGTTCTACAAATCGAATTGCAAACATGTTAATAAAAAACTGCAGAGTCCTCATCTAGAAAATACGAATAAAAAACCGCCGAGAATTCATGTGACAGGTTGAGTATTTAAGGAACAAAATTAGCGCCACGTTCGACCCTAGCGTCCCTAATAGAAATAAGGAACCCATATTGTTTGTAAAATACTTACATAGTAAACATTTAGCCGGGTATTGTTTGAGAGTTGGTGAGTGTGGAGTATGAGCTCACTGTGGTGGAGTTTTTCGTGGTCGGGCATATCAAAGTTGTACATCAAGAGGTATTCATTTCCATCAAGCTCGATATTGTATTTTTCTTTATGATGTCTGATCGTGTTTGCGACGTCCGATGCATCATTATGCACTTCAAAATGACGTTCGAGCTCATCACCATTTTGATAGTGATACATTTCCTTTAATACTTTCGGAATGCTCGAGTGGATTTGCTTTTGTGCATTTGGGACGCGTGATAGGCCAAACATCTAAACCAAAACGTTTTAAAATAACAGTCGAGTATACTCAAAATGAACGACATTCTGAAATGTTTTTTGTATTTGTTCCTTAACCCCCAAACACGATTCTGGACGTTTGGCCCGATCCGGGTTAAAACGAAAGTTTTGAGTTGTTCGGCTGTATTAAATAAGGAAACAGTGAACACCAACATAGAATAACCGATTACAAAGTCGGAGAGCAATAAAAAATACAATTTTATTTCCGTAATCATGAGAAATTATTGATTGATTGAACCCAGGAAACCTCAAAAAAGAGGTTTCCGAATTTTGGTTACATATTTGAAACTCTAGTCTAGTAATAATTATTTGAAACTACTGTGCCGGGCGAGAAACTAGTCCAATATTTGTCTTTTTTGAAATTTAGACAAAATTCTAGAACATTATCGGTCCTCTAAAAATGGCTAAAAGCGTGACTACTTTTTTCATTTATGCTTAAAGAAGTACTTTTATGTTGTCACAATGGCATTTAGCAGATTATATTTTCGTTTGTTATCATTCAATAAACTCGCCACGATTGAAAAGTATATTTTTAGATTCGAAAAAGCTAAAAATACCCAAAACTGTGTTACGACAGAAAAGTCAATTTAAAACCGCTTACGGTTAAATATTAATTTCTCTTCATTCATTTTCAAAAACTTTACATTTGACGGTTGCTAAGCATAAGTTACTTAAATCATGACACTTTACAATTTAATCCATCAATTTACAAATTTTACATATTTTAGGTGCACAGATAAAATTTTGCTTGTATCAATCAGCTTTTGGTGATTAAAGTTTCTTTTTCCCCTTTTCTTATGTAGCGTGAAGTTACCATAACAAAAAATTTATTTGGTGTGGAAAAATCATCACGTTGGATATTTTTATCAAATACACCACCTATCTGCTTAAAGTAACAGTCAGTTTTTCCGCCTACGCACTACCTGCATAAAGTCACAGTTCCGCCCACCTGCTTAAATTAAACCCAAAAATGGAACAAAAAACTGTTACTATAAGTGGAACTGTGCCTTCTATCTTAGATATACCGTATGTGGATACAATTTGGCTTATATCAATCAGCTTTTAGGGATTAAGTTTTTTATGTTATCTCTGGCCAAAGAAAGTTAAAAGAGTTACATTTGTTTCAAACAAAACAAAAAACGCCGGGATACACTTTTTTGACGGCAGAACATTCCTGGGGAAAATTTTTGTGGTTTAGAATAATATTTATTTTATTCAAAGGGATAAGGCGCGTTCAGCCGAAACATATTTCAGTGTTTTTGGTTTTTATGCGTAGCTTATGCCCATATTCCTTTACTATCCGCTTTGGAGAATATTTTAACCCAAAATGTATTTTTTAACAAAAAAAACACCAGATAAATGGCTCTTATGGCCATAATTATTCAAAGACAATCACATTTTTTATATAAATTGGTCCTGGTTTT
Source organism: Oikopleura albicans (assembly GCA_004367875.1). Classification (NCBI taxonomy): domain Eukaryota; kingdom Metazoa; phylum Chordata; class Appendicularia; order Copelata; family Oikopleuridae; genus Oikopleura; species Oikopleura albicans. The sequence goes on from SCLG01000030.1 coordinate 179,222, forward strand.
GTTTCCATAGGCCAAGTTATTTTTCTGCCACGAAATTTGCTCACGTGAAAACTGTATATTTGTGACCTAGACATTTTTTCTGCCGAAAAAATTTTAGTACTTTAGAAAAAAACTAAATGGAAAAAAAGTGTTAACTTCCATGATTTTTGTTCACTTCTAGGAATTTTGTTAACTTTAGTAGCCAGTGCGTCACCTAAAAGTGGGAAAGTTGGCTTCCGTTAATTTTGTTAACTTTAGGACATTTTGTTAACTTTAGGTGCATTTTGTTAACTTTATATTAAAAAGCCTGCCTCGCGTCCTTACACACAGTGCTCCTGGACACTCATAACAGATTTGACCTTCCAAATGTAAAAAAATGTAACCGGGTCAAAAAAACCGGCTTGTCGAACTTACCCGGATTCCCTTTTAAAATTTTTAAAATTCTCATTCTGGAAGGTCAAATCTGTTATGAGTGTCCAGGAGCACTGTGTTACAGTTCCTTTACAGCTTGCATTCTAAAGTTTAGAATAATATTTATTTTATTCAAACGGATAAGACGTTCAGCCGACGCATACTTTAAAGTGTTTTTGGTTTATTATGACTGAAGATTACATCCCATTGAAAGAATCTGGCGAGAGGGAGAGGTGCTTAGTAAAACGTCCATTTTTACGTTTTTTTTTTGCGTTTCTCCCTTTCAACATATTCAAAAACCATCTACTTCAGTAAAATAAGTTTTTTTTTAAACGAGCAGTTGGTTCTTCCGGACGAAGCTTCCGTCGTGTTTTTTTTGCATTTTTGATTTCTTCTTCACCCCCTATTCGCAATGTCTCGGAACGAAAACGTCAAATTATATTTAAACTCGAAAATCGACACTCCAAGATGGTATTACTAGATTTCCGCTCAGTATTATTTTTGCTTTGCTTGCAACCGCCGAGTAAATGATTAAAAATATCACCAAGACCTGTAATCGAAGCAAAAACCATAATCGATCATTTTTAACCCGACTCTGCGTTCGAATGCTTGGAAGTTCTCATAGTATGATTCATACTGTATGATATAAATATATATCTAAGGATATATCGGTTACTTATTTTTGACCGTGATTTAATCGTAATTTTATGGTCAAACAAGCTACAGTCGCTGACTCAAAATCGTTACGATTTTTTCCAAGATCTGGTGACTTACAATCGTTACGTTCTTTTCGGGAGCTGCTGACTCAAAATCGTTACGATTTTAATTAGAAAACTCAAATATATTTTACAAAATAAATAACTATAAATTAAAAAAAGTATTACTTTGTAAATATTTCTGTAAAAATTAAATTAATACAATTATTAGTGATAATTTTGCCGATTATTTCAAATTTTAGCTCACTGACGTCCCACTTGTTTGAGTTGACCTGAAAACTCGAAAAGTATTTTGGTTGCGTAATTTCAATTCCATGTTAAACATTAATGGCGCAGCACAAAATATCGAAATAGTGGAGTGTTAACGGATGAGTATGTGGCGTTAGAGTTTAGAGTAACGCAGGTCATAATATCCGGAAGTACCGGAGGTAACAGCAGGAAGTGTCAAACTCTCTTACAAAATACATTACAGCGTAATATTCTAACTCGGCCACGTTTTTCTCGATATACTACCTAACCTAAATACACTACCTAACCAGTTATCTTATCAACTGTTTTGCTCAAAAATGGTTTGGTTAGATACACCACCTAACCCCGGAACTTAAGACCCTAAAGTTAACAAAATTTATGGAAGTCGGCACTTTTCCCGTCACTTGTTAACTCCCGTAGAAATTTAAGAAAATGATTGGGGAAATAGGGCGCTAATTTACATGAATTTTGTTAGCTTAAACGGTGGTTAATTAGAATTTACGGTACGTTCCGGTTTAAAATGTGTTAAGATAACTGATTAAGGGGTGTATTCTCTCCGCAATGACCACGCGCTTGATGAGGAAACATTATGGTGTGCGGCGGGGGGTTAATGTGTAAAACACAATTTTTTTAACCGTAAAAAGCGTATAGTTAGCTTAGTTCCAAATTCATCAACAAAGATCACATTGTCTTCGGTCAAAAGAAAAAAAGAAACAGTGCCAATTTGAAATATCATTTCAAATAAAATACGATAAAAACGACAAAAAANTATCTTACCAAAGACCCCTAAATTGGGTTATCTTACCAGAAAAACAAAAGTTTTTAAGCGTTTACACCTACGCCCTTAGTGGTTATCTTACCAAAGTTGGGTTATCTTACCGCTTTTTTAGCGTTTATAAAGGTAAGATAACCCCTCAGGTGGTGTACGATAAAAACGACAAAAAACAGATAATGAACAATCAAATCTTAAATATCATACAGCCCATGTAGTATTTGCCGTTTCCAATCAGATAGCCGAAACTAAATTTACAATTGGCCATTTAATCATAAGTTACAAGAAAACGAAAAAAAGAAAAATACGAAAAAATAATAAGAAAATCAAGTGTTTTCGGAAATGGGCCGGAACCAGCGACTGAAAAGGGTCACGAGCGGAAGTTAAAAACAAAAGGTGCAAAATACTCAATTTTAGCCCGTTTGCACTTGGTGAACTATTTTCGGTTTTTTTTTGTGTTTTCTTCACTGGCTTAGCCGTCTACTCCAGAATTCAAAAACGCAAATGCTTATGTATATGAGTCCTTAACTCTTGATAGTCTAGTGATTTCCGTACAAATTTTTCTGTGCATTGTTTAGTCAGTGACTGCTTTTAGTATCTTGCCAAATTTTAAACCTTCTTTATTTTTCAGATAAAAGCTCATTTGCCCGGAACTTCAAGAACAGTCCCGACCCTCTTAAGTGCCACATTCAAACGGAAAAAAACGCGGCACTTAAGGGGCCGGTACTGTAAATGAATTTTAATATTAGTATTACGTTGCATTTTATGGTGAGACTCGCGCACATTAGAAAGGTTTCACGTTTTTTGAATGCCTAATTTTTTCGAAATATCAGTACCAAATTAACTGGAAAGGGACTTTACATACACCACGTAAAACTTGACGTTAACAACATCAAACGTCAAAAACTGTTAACATAATGAAATATTGTTAATATAATGGGGTAGGGCTTAGGCGGAAACCGAGGTCCATCAAATCTCAAAAAGTGGTAACATAATGGAATTTTGTTAACATACCGGGTGTTAACATAACGTGCTAGGTGGTGTATTGTAACAACATTTTCGTTAACATCAAAAAAAAACGACTGACTCATTAAAAAAACATGGTTTTGGTAAAGTCAGATTTACTGAACGGTTTATACCGGAAGTTTTTTGACTTAAAAAAGTTACTATGTCCGACTTCCATAAAAAATTCCGAATATTAACAGTTTTATGACTTAAATAGTTTTGTATTTTCTAGTCATTTAATTGTCAAGGCCTTTGAAAATTATTCATGAAACCAGGTAAAAAGAATTTATCAATATTGACCTGTCGGTAAATTACCGCGCTAAAATATATCCGGCGTATCTTCCGGATTAAGGTCATTGAAGTCGAAAGTCCAGTCATTCATAAAATAATTCACTTTATTTTTTATAACATAAAAATAGAGGGGAACGGCAATTGGTGACAAATGGTAATCTGCCAGATTTCAATAAAACAAATCTGCCAAAAGTCTGCGTAACGTTAAATTTCACTTTTCAATTCAGTATTTGGTTTTGGGAGTAACTATTTCCAGTTAGTAATAAAAAATGGAATAAATCAATTATTTTATCACATACCGTAAACATTTCACATACACTACCTGTCTTCGAAAGTTAACAAAAACGAAGGTGGGAAAAGGTGTTAACTTCCATGAATTTTGTTAAATTCTGGGAATTTTGTTAAGTGCTGGGACTTTTTTTTAAACTTTAAGTTAATAAGTAGACATCGCCTCAACTAAAAGTGGAAAAGATGGCCGAACCGATTGTTAACTTCCATGAATTTTGTTAACTTTATGGGCGTTAACTTTCGTACATACAGGTAGGCCTGAAAAATTGGTGCGCTAAAGAATTGATTTTTTTTTACATTTAGTGTTATTTTGTTATAGGAAATTCCTATTATCAACGTTCCAAAAGTTAATTACAAAAATCTGATTGCTAAAAAAACCATAACCCTCGTACCTCTTACTCATAGCTGTGCTAAAAATAGGACGCGAGTGGCTGAAAACCTAAAGATCAGTGTTGACAAGGATTTCAAATGGCCGCATTGATCATTATATACGATTTTACCTATCAATAATAATTTGTTCCCGATTGGGTCAGCGGGAAACCAGCAAAAAAGGTCAGGTTTGCCATGACTTATGTGTGACGTAATGAGAGAAATATTCCTTATTTTCAAGTCCCAATTTTTTCATTTTTCCTCATTTTTCTCAACAAATGCGCCTCCGTATTCTTCTGTTGCGCTCACGACGCCATATTTGGCCGTGTCTAATTATTCCAATAAGTCTAAAACCAAAATGATGGGCTGTGATTTAAATATTTATTGGAATTCTTAGACACGGTCAACTTGCGTATACTCAAATGTAAAAGAAATAAAAAAATCACAGGAAAACTTTGTAAAAAAAAATGAATGGCACATAATACTGTTGTCACCGACGTAATTTTTTGTTGGAATGTTTTCTTTTTGTTCTGTATCTTCTTGGTCAATATTTGACAGTTAAGAAATACAGCCCCGTACGGTTTGAATAGCACTAAGACATTCCAAACCGACCCCCCAAAGTTAGTCCAAAGTTCAATTCGATTCCTCACCGACGTAATCATTTCTTAAATGTGTTCTAATTACTCTTGACGTAATAATCGCCACACGACTGTGTCAAACGTCAGGTTTTTTTTGGTTTTTCGTGCCCGAGGTCAAAATAAAGATATTATTTTTAGCACGGATCTTTTAACACAGATTTTTAAACACAGATTTTTAACACAGATTTTTTAAGTCAGATTTTTAACACGACTTTTTTAAACACATATTGCCATTATTTTGTGTTAAAGAAAACCTTTGTATTATAAAAAAAATCTGGCGTTAAAATGAAAATTGTTTTTTTTGTGATTTGGTATTAAATAATTTTGGTGTTAAAAAGTGGACACGTCAAAACCGACAGCTTTCAATTAATTTGTCAAATAGCTCTTCGTCTTAAACATCAACTTACCAAAAAAAAAATGGAATGAAGTTTCAGTATTTAATCCTTAACTCTTAACTGCTGCGCGTCCGGCTGCGCTTTTTGGTGGACTTTTTCACACACATAAGTTATGTCATATAACCCTCAACTTACGAAATTTTATGATTATTTGAGTACTTTCTCAATCAAATCCCGGAAATCTATACAGATGTAGTGAGTTCTAGAATTTTTTGAAGATCCAAAGAAAAAACGTCGGTGAAAATGAACCAGTTAGATTCTCATTGAATTTCTCAAAACTTGTTTGCTTTTTTTATTATCTTGAAAAATCAAGTCTAATAAAAGGCTCATAATTGCTCGATTTTTGGGTAAATTTCGATACCTGTCTTTTGAATCCGAATTAATTTCATTTTTAATTTCATTTTTTTGGGGAATTCAATGAGAATCTAACTGGTTTATTTTCACAAAACTCGGCCGTTATTATAATGCAATAACCGGTTATGACCTGTGAACACCGTTAAGGCCAATCTTGGTTGTATTAATTAAGCGTAATTGTTTCATTTTCTGACGTTGGACGATCACGTAATAATTGCAATATAACGGGCCCGCCTTTGGTCAAACCCTGGTTTTTTTTTCTATTTTTCTCTTCAAATGTAAAATCGTCATTACTGTCTCTAGATTGAACACAGACGACAGGTAGAGAGAGAGAGAGAGTATGATATGAAATATATGTGGATAGTTTTCTCATGTTTTGGGGAGAGCCAGCCTTAAAAATCCATTATTGGCTCCCTACTGTCTATACACAAGTCTCGCAACGCTCATCACATAAATAAAAATCATAATTAGAGGCATAAAAAAGGCAAAATCTAATCTTATACTTTAACCTCAACGCGCCTGGACTATATTACTAATGGGATCATTGCGCGTAAAACACGCGACCAATCATATACATTATTTATTTTTTTTATGATTCAATTCGTAATTTCTTTTCAATTTGTTTAAATGTTAATTCAAATAAAGCTACAATCGTTTTCTGCGTTAATTTCAGTCATTAATTTTTGCTTCGTAAAAGAAAAAATAAAATTAATGAGAAAAAGGCCGGGAAAAGTTATAACGATATAACGAAAATAATGAGTTTGACATTCGATTAAAACAAATTTTATGAAAACTTGGCCAGCTGAAAGTGATTAGCGACACGGGCTATTTACGTAATTACACTTACATCATCCGGAATTATTATTACGTATGGCAAATGGAATTTTTTTAGGCCTTATTTAGCCGACAACTTGTTTTAAACTTATATAAAAAATGCGGGCAATGATAAAAAAACAATACAAAATCTTAAAATATTTATTTGTTACAAAATGACACTTTTTAGGGATATCACAGCATTTTTTAAATTTTGTGAGGCGATTTGAGCACTTATTAACGGTATTAAAAATGATGCATTTTAATTTTTTTAAATCAATTGAACTAATTAATAAAACATATCTGAAAGGAAAGATTTAGAAAGCTAAAATTTTATCAATTAAAAAATCTAGTTTTACCGCCAAACCCTAAACCAACCTAAAACTCAAAAAAAATATTAAAATTTCGCAGGAGCGACGTGTTGCTGCTGTCGCATTTCCAAAACTTACAGAAAATTTCAAATTTGATTTGTAACGATATATTCACACTAAATTTCCATAAAATTAGAAATTCTATACAAAAATTAAGACAAAAACTAAACATTTATAAATAGACTGTTCCCCCGGTATACCACACGAAAGTTCAAAAAGTGGACTCAAAAACGATGTGTGGTAGCGATTGGTTAATGGCAGTTAAACAATAATGTTTTTTCCATGAGAACTCATCATCATTTTCCAAATAACATCTCTAGTTGATGGAAATTATAAGGATATATGTTGTCAGTTTTATTTATTTAGCTGCCATAGATTGTTATCACAAAAAAGTTTATTTTAAAAAGATTCTCATACATCGCATTCCGCATATTTAACACTCAGAGGGAAAGCGTGCTCGAACGACACGCCATTATATTATTTATTTCAGTGAGGTCGGTTATAAGGTCCGTAATAAAATACTGTCTTTTTGGACATATTCGGTCGCCAAAAAACTTGGATTATGTGTGATTTTGGCGACCAAATGGTCTTTAGGACAGTGCTTGGCGATCAATTTCATGGTCGCGAAAACTCCCCCAAAATACATCACTCCCTATATAGTCGATAGCATGTAGATCACAGCTATAGAAACCTTATGAGTAAAATCCCTTTAAAGGCCTTACGAGCTTATAACCGACTTGGAAAATATCTTAAATAAAAACAAGATTTTGAATACCGTCTGTAATACAGACTCTATATATAAAGAAATTGATACGTTGTCAGTGCTGTCATACAAAAAATATGTGTTTTAGAGCTTATATGAGCTGGTATTAGTTAAAACTGGAAAATATTCACTAGTGTCACTTCTAGTGGTCATTTCTAAAGTTATTGTAAGCCAGACGGGTTGTCACTTCTAAAAAAGCAATTTTAAAATAAAAAATCGAAACGCGGTTATCCTTCCGATTTCAAGATGTTCGCGCTTGTGGTAACATAGATCTATCGTTAGAATTGACACACAAGTCCAAGCCCCAAAACCATATATATTTTTTCCAAATCAATTTAAAGAAACACAATAAAACAACGAATGAAATTGTCAAAAATTCAAATCGGACAAAAAAAAATAATAAAATGGACCGACCCGAAAAACTAACCCGAAACAGCAAAAAATTGTTAAAAATAAGTCGACTTCCTGCCCACCGTCAACCCGCATATCAACATATAAAAGTTGTTTAACTCTAACGCCAGTTGAAGGAAAAACAGAAGGTGAGAAATTGAAAAACCACCGAAACAGAAGCCGTGAAACAACAATTTATATTTCTATTTTTTTGCTTTTTTTTCTTGCCGACTCGTGGAAGATGCCGCCATTTTCCGGACACGGACGTCTTCCAACTTGGAAGTTCTAATCAAAATATTTTCAAATTTTGCGGGGAAAAAATTGCAGTTGAGTAAACTTGTATTCTCGGGAGTTTTGGCGACCATAAAATTGGTCGCTAAATGGTGTTTCAGAGAGGTTTTTAGCGACCAATTTTGTAGTCGCTTATACCAACTAAAATACAAGTTTTTTCGCGACCAAAAATGGCCAAAATAACCTTTAACAAAAAAAAAATGATGCATTTTCATGAGACAATATCCTTTTTTTGTTACTCACGCGCTTCCTGTCCTAGCGGTAACTTATTTTCTAAACCTAATTTCTATACCATTCAAATTAAATACAGTCCTTACTCATCAATTAGAACGTCCTTATGACCGTATGACTATAATGGTAAAATAAGTTCAGTCTCTGCTTTAAAAGCGTTACACCTAATGACGTCATGATCCAAAAGAATTCCATTAAAAGTTAACTTAACAAATTTTTTAGCAACATGTTCAAAATTGTACGTCGTTTAAACGTACGATTAAATAAATAAATCACCAAAAATTACTATTAAGACCCTACTTTTAAAAACTATTTAAAAGGTCCAAAAGGGTCACGAAATGAAGTCATGACCGAAAAGCTTTACAATTTGTTGAGCCACAAAGGGTTACGCCTTTGAAGCAGCAACTGTACTGCTTTTTATAGTAAATTACTGGGACAATATTATTACATAAGGTCTTGAAAACCAAATGTCCCTGAGCGCCAGGACTGCACTCCAAAATTTTCGTTAATTATTTCGCGAGCCGAAAAGGTCTAATCCGTTACCTTTTATGACCCCGCAAAAACAGAAAAAATGATAAAAGGTGTTGACGTGCAAAACGGATGCATAAAACCCTCGAAAAAGAGAAATGGGGAGTATTTTTGAAAGGACCCTCACGAAAGCAACGATGACTCAGGGTACAACCCTTAGTAGTTTTTTTTTGAACAGAAAAAAATTATCGCTTACTCACACACTAAAATAAAGTCGAACCACGTTATGACCACGTCAAGCTTCCGATTTGGATTTTATACTAAACCAAGTGTTTATGGTAGTTCAATTAGCGGGGATGAGTGATGTAAGTTTGCCGCTCTTAATTTTAATACTAAATTACAGTCATTGCTCTGTTAAGCAACGCATTTTTTTGCTGGGCCAATATTATTTTTTGAATATCACAGAGTTGGCAAGACAGTCTCCAATAACTCCAACTTATCTTTAAGATAATAACATTTCGATTTAACAAACTACAGTTTCAGCTGTCCGTCAAGTCACGGCTAAAAATGCCCCGTAATTTAGCGTAAATCATTTTTTATGACACAATCTTGACGGCATATTCGCGCATTTTAAAACAAAACTCGACAAATTGCTTTTTAGGCCAACAAAAAAAATTACATCCACATTAGAAAAAAATCTGCTTTATACTAGCAATATCATTTTGCGATGTTATGTTCTTACAGTCCTTACTTCCAATAAGGACGTTTTTGATTCTCGAAAAAAGCGTCCATGTTGAATGAATTGTAATAAAGTGTCCATTTTAAAGCGTCCGCATTGGAAGAAGGCAGCCGTATGCAGTGCGTCTGTATTGAGAGTAATAATTGTATTTGGAAATTAACTGGTCGGAGCCATGTGCTATGGATTTTTTTTTGGGAGGGGGGATTCTAAATTTGTAATCGAAAAAAAGTCCAAATTCTCTAGATTTTTTTTTCGTGAAATGAACTTGTTTGTACAGTAGTTTTATAGTACCGTGTGAGTTCCATGAAAATCGGCTGCGCGTTTCTAGAATAGACCAATTTTCTTTTTCATTTCATAATGCCGTATTGAGAAAGTGTGGAGAAAATGAAAAGGAATAGTGGTGTATTCTAGAAACTCGCAAGCGATTTTCATGAAACTCACACGGTATACAATGTATACTTTATATTAGCAATTAAAAGTATATCAGCCTAAAAATCAAACAAACAATGTTTAACATCGATTTGTTTTTTTGTTGTAAACAATAAATAAATGTAAACAATAATTTTTTGTAAAGAACTATGACCGGTCCTTAATGGCCTTAAATGGCGTCTTAATGGTCCCTAATTGCGTCTGCCCAATTATTACGAACTTTCAAAGTAGCTAAAATATTTCACATTTCTATAAATTAAACATAGTGGGAAATTCACACTGGGAATATAAAAAACGAACAATAAATCATTCAAAGATATATTATTTGCTTGAAATTCCGAACATTTTTTATATCAAGTTTTTTGGCAAAAATTCTTTTTGGACTAATCTGCAGTTTGAAGCGATGAAATGAGTACATGGGAACTAAAGCCTTTCTACAGCCTGACAAAAGTCAATCAGATAATACGCAAAAAAACAACTGCCCAGATTTTTGTCCATGATGACCCATTAGGGTAGTCAACCGCAAAAAAAAATACCGAAATTTAAATGTTGATTAAATTAAAAATATTTTAGATTGCTAATTAGGATAAATTATGGGTTAAAAATAAGGTTAGGTTAAATCTTAGGTTAGAAGAAAAATGAACGGATTTAGGCCTTCAAGGCCCAAAGTTGTATCTTGAAATGGGAATAATTTTTACAGGGCACACCTACTGACGTATTTTACAAAGTTATATTTGGGATAAAGCCTTTTTCAGCACAAATAGTTCTCCTATTATGACCATTTTTGGCTTTTGAAAAATTGGCACCCTAATGAAAGGAATTTTTTATGTGTGGGCGGAGCCGAACAGTACGCTTTTTCATTTCAGTGTTAATCTAAGTGACCATCCACTGTATATTTCCCGGCCGATTCAAAAAATAGTCAAAGATAATTTACACTTTGAATACCCTAGTAATCGTATTCACCAATTTTTTTATTCATTGCCACTTATCAATCATGATAAATGGCATAGCTACTTCATTATTTTTTGGAAGAAAAATTATTATCTACTTATGATAAACATTGATTTGTGTTTTGTGTTTGACTGGTCAGGTCCGATGTAATCTTTGCCGTGTTTTTTGAGATAGATTGGACAGATCGTTTTGCTTTCTGTCTTTTTTTTGTTAATTTTCTTGATTTTTTTGTTCTATTTGTGTTCTCTCGTTCGCAAAGAGAGGCATTTTGACAAGGATACTTATTTTTATGTTTTTTTTTCGTTTTCATTCTGAGAGTGTACAAGAAAAAGAAAAGGAAAAAACTCAATTGCAAAGAATTTGCATGTTTTACATTATTTTCGTATTTATTATTGTTGGCAAGCGGAAGCACCAAAAAATGCGCTCAAATATTTTAATCCATCGCTTAGGTCGCCCCCACACAGAGAAAAAGAACCACCCTAATGAATTGAAAATAAACTTTTTTCTTTTGCTGCTTTTGAAACCGTCCCGTAAAAAAGGCAATATTGCTTGCAGGCGGAAGTTTGGCAGTTTTTTTTTTGTGAAAGTAGATGAAGTGGAAATGTAGTCGGTTGTGACTAACTAGACGACCCGGCGCCCCGAAAACATTTTCACGCCAAAAATTGTGAAATAATAATTTCCGTTAATTTTAACAGATCACGAAAGAAAAAAACTGCGGATTTTGGCTTTACCTAGTCCGGATGATTATACCCAGTATTTTTGTATTATTATCAAACGCGCTAAAAAAAATTATCGTACCTGTAATAGACGGCTTTCCAATCCCTGAACCTGTTCCGGACTGTAAGATTCGGCAATACTCTCTGGGACCAGTGTCCGACATGTGCAAATTAATGATGAAAAAAGTAATAGTTTTCTTCGCCTCATTTTTCAAAAAAAACAGGAATAAAAACTCGACTCCGGCTCTCTTCGTTTTTATGTCTCTATTTTGTCTCTCGGCTCTATCTTAAACTTTTCGTTTTTTTTGTCTTTATTTTTTTTTCTCTGCAATTTCGGACTTTTTTTTTAATGTGTAAAGGCAAAGTGTAAAAATATTTTTTTTATTTTAGTTATTTTTTATTCTTTGGTTGTAAGGTGTGCTTGATTGTGCGTGCTGGGGGTGGTTGGTTCAGTTGTGTCGCGTGTCAGGGAGTTTGGTCGCGCGATCGAGTGAGAGAGCTCAGCCAGCCGTGTGTGTGTGAGTGAGCGAGTCGCCCACAGAAATAATATATTTTGAGCGAGCAGCGAAAACAGTGCTAAAGCTGGAGTAGGCAGGCCAGCCGCCCGCGTTTATAACACAACAAAAGCCAAAGATATGTTTGATATATATGTGTGTGTGCGGCGCGCTGAAATTTACAGGCCCCCACCAATGGGAATCGAAATGTGAATCGAAATGTGAATTAAAAATGCGGTTAACCTGATCTAATATATATATATATATATATAGTTATATATATATTGGCGGTGATATGACGGGTGGTGGGGTATTCGGTTAGCACCAATTAAATGGAGCTAAACAGGTGTCCAAATTTGCCTTCGAGTAGCGCCACAGTGACTCGGGTAGAGCTGTGAGAGTTGCGCGGAGTTAAACACCTGCCCACCCAAGGCTAACAACCATTCATCCATACGAGACGCGAGAAATATAATACACACACATCGCCACATTATTATGCTCCATTTTCACTACTACTACACCAGCACCAAATATTTAAGCCGAGACTAGAGCGAGAGACCCCTACACTCACCTCGAATCAAGTACTTGGGCCAATTGTTCTACCATTTTTTTTTGTTTCTTTCTTCTTTGTTATTATTAAAGCTGCGCGCGCGGCTTTCATAATGATTTTATTTTTTCTTATTTGACGGAATTGGTGTGAAGCATTTTTATGATCACAAAAAAGGAGCATCACAATAAGGAACAGTTATCCAATTTATGACATATGCATTATTTCAAAAAAAAAACACCAATTAACTGCTACTAATTGTATAACGCTCCAAATTTGTCAAAAATTCCCTGTATCTCGAAGAAAATTACAATTTGTATTGAGTTTTTCATTAGAAATTAATTTTTTCTATTATATCATATAATTTATATGGCTCTAAAGAATATAACATTCAATTGTTATATTCCGTCGAAAAATAACACATCGGAATGTCATATTTCGGGACGGAATTACATTTTTCTTGCAATATGACAATTGAACGTTATATTTCGAGCGGAATATGACAGATGATATATTTCGGAATATATGATGACATATTTTAGCATAATTTTACTCCTTTCGCGTTTTTTCGTCAAATATAAATTATATATTTTGCAAAAAAAAACACAAAAAGGTAATTATGTGATAAGGTTTTTTGAGGTAACTTTTTTGTGACGTTACAAAACCCATAAAATTGGTCCCTGTCTTGATAAGCTTAGTGCAACAAATTAATCCGCAATAAAAAGCGTCCAAAATGAGAGAGCTTGGCCTGAACATTTATTAAACGGCACGTTTTAGTGAGATATTTATGGAGGTTCCAAGGTGGATTTGTACCTCGCTTGTTTCAATAACCTTGACGCATCATTTTAATATTTGTGCAGCAGCTTGCTTGGTAAATAATAAAGTCACTATGTTTAAATGGTAAATGGACAAGATTTATATTCAAAAGTAAAAAGAAAGAACCAAACGTGCAATTCGCACTAGCACTAACTTAATTATTTGCATGGTTTTTCTCATGACATGTTCGGGACAGCGTAACAACGTCGCTCCTAATTCCGCAACATTTGACATTCTTTGAATTAATAGTTTCCACTTCCGCTCCATTTTGAGAAAATTATTTTTATTCTATTTTTTATGGCAATTATGGTTTCGGTGAGTTCGAACTAATGTATTCATGTTCAGAAATGTTTCCCGCGAGTCATAGTTGAATAATTTTATGCAATCCTTGCTCACCACTTCAATCTGAAATACGTTGCCTTACTAGTTACGTGCACACTAAACCCGTTATGTACCGTGTGTTATGTACGGTATATATCAGACTATCGGGCTTTGAGTAATCTTCAATTGATTTTTATCACTATAAAAAATATTTACACCCGAGTTTCTTGGCAAACTCAAATACACCCGAGTTTATCGGAAAACTCAAATACACCTGACTTTCTCGAGAAACTCAAATACAACAGAGTTACTAGGAAAACTCAAACATACCCATGTTTCTCGAGAAACATACCCGAGTTTCTCAAGAAACATACCCGAGTTTCTCGAAAAACATACCCGAGTTGGCCCGATCCGCTATTTTGGCATCACCGCGACAGTCTTGAACGTTAACCGGTATACCGTGTATTATTCTTATGTTAACACTTTATGATCACTTTCAGTGCTAATAGGACTGATTGTGGGGTGCTTCCTGTATTTAACATAAATTATCTATTAGTTTAGAATTTCTTTCTTTGAAGTGGGTTCTGACGTTTAGAGATTATCCTGAGCTAATGCGTTATTGTTAAAAAAAAAGAAGTTTCCACCGAGTCAATGTTGAATAATTTTAAGCAACCCCCCCCCCCCCACCCGGTCACCGTCTAATCACAGATATTATTTCCGTTACGGGACTGCTCTAGATAGCTTATTTTGTCAACCGGCCCGCATTACTTGTATGTTGACAATGAAATAAAGTATGAGTCGGTGTTGCATACCGCGTACTGATTCACTATTATCATACGGTATGGAATTTCATTTTTCCCTTGATATTCAAAGTTAGCGTACTGTATGTATTACCTTAATTCGATTCCATTTACTGTACTATGCGCAGTTATTGAACATTGATATTGATTTATAATACAAAAAGATAAATAAAGATGCAACAAAAGTGGAAAGTGTTTGACCCGATAACGGTGCAGTGCGTAGGTGAGGTAGCTGACCAATTTTTAATCAAGCCTTTATTGTCCTCTAGCGCCACAACTATCAGTTTTTCCATTATTTTTCGCACGGTTAGACTCGAGAGGCGAAACTCTGTCGGAAAGGATGGTTTTCAGAAAAAAAGTATTTACGCCGTAAATTTTACGTCATATTTTCATTCGAAATAAACTATTTTTATACACTTGTTTTTCCGAGTCCAGGCCTTTGACTCGAAGGGTTATTCTTTTAATACAAATTGTATTATAGTCTCAAACTGATTAATATGTTCAGACGGAAACTGTTCAAATTTAGTTTTTCGAAGCATACAATAAATTCTGAATGCATAATTCTAAGTTCAATTTGACTTACTTCACTTTTTCCAATAATATGTCGTCATAACACCATTACAGAAAAGAGCTCGGCGATTATCGTTTCAATATACACCAGATGTACCTTTATCTTGGGAAAGTTTGGGGCTAAATGGATCTAAGATAACGGAAAATAGGGTCATGTTACCAAGATAACGGTACATTGTGTGGGCGTATGGTTGAAAATGCGTAGGCGAATCTAAGATAATGGAAAATAGGGGCGAAAGTATTGCGCAATACATGTGTTTGTTTATAAAACCTCAAGATAATGGAAAATAGGG
>SCLG01000030.1:264676-278800 GCA_004367875.1 Oikopleura albicans
AAAAAAAAACGTAAAAAAGACATGATTTAAAGAGTTTTTTCCCAAAAAACATGCTACTCAAAAAACTGACTTGACCTTAGTGCGTCAACAAAATGACTTGACCTTATAACGGCACAAATGGCTGACCTGACGATAAAAAAACAATTCAGACTAAAATAAACGTACACAAATATAATCTGCCCCAAATTAAAACGGACCTTTGTAAAAGAAAACACGGAATTTCTTTTTGAGGGGTAAAATGAGTGATTGAATAGGTAAGGGTGGTTCGGATTCATCGCGAAGATGCATTGGAAGGTCCAGTTCGTCTAGTCGAATAAGAGCATCACGCAAGCACTGTTGTAGTGTTTTTTAGCGGACAAAAAGTTGGCCTACAAACTGATGTGGCCTTAAAACCATTTGTGTAAGTGTAAAAAGACATGATTCCGATACGGTAGAAAAAGTGTTTTTTTTTTTTGCGTAATTTCAGCGTTCTTACAACATAATCAGAAAAAAAATTAGAACCTGCTCCACCCAAGCAAAAATTTCGAATTTTTTAATGATTGCTAGCAAATATACTTTTTCGATTTTTCGAATTTGCCACGGAAAAAAGCATAAAATATGTCTTGTTTCCAGGTATGATTAATATTGTAAAATTGACCTTAGTGCAAAAACCAGACCCCCTGTAGGCAATTTCGGGATTTCATTATGCAAAAACACTACCTTTGTTACGTCTGGTTTTGGGCAGGCTCTAGGGAAAGGATACTCAATTCGTGCAAGTTCAGCCTCGACCTGCTTCTCGTATGGCGCCTTTAAGGCACAATGCCAACGTTTGACGAGCTCATCCAAAAAACCCACTTTAAACTTTAAACATGAGGAGGTTGAGCAGGCGGAGGATAAGTTTTTAAGACGGTCGTAATCGGATAAAACTTTTTCGAGATTTTCACGAGCCAACAAATTCATTTTATCGTGTAAATCCTTCAATTGGTTTATTATCTTTAATATACGGCGATGTTATCGAACCACGCATAAAAAAGTGAAAAAAGAAAAATTTTTAACGGGTTTTTTACGAAAAAAAAATGTCCAAAAAGACATGATTTGTTAAAAAAAAAGTGGTGAGCGGAGGGGGGAGGTTTTCACAAAAAAAAATTGAAAAAGACATGATTTCCATGGAAAAAACTGACGTGGTCTAATAATCACATAGAACCAGAAAGTTTGATTTTGAGACCCTTATCTACCATTAATTGGCGTACCGTTACTTGGCGGTGAAATTTTATCGCAAAATGAAACCTACCCTTAATTGGCGCCCACCTACTCTTACTCGGCGTGCCCTTACTTGGCGCCCCTACTGTATATCAAAAAATGTGCTAGTAACCGTACAAGAGCGTCAAAAACCTTTTAACAAAAAACCCTAAGAACAACATACCATACCAGATTTGCCTACAAGCTGTCTATAAGTGTATAAAAGGATTACCGCTTAGTGTATAAACCCGTTCCTGAACATACTGTATCAGTTTTTGATACTGAATTGCGTTTTCAAATTCCTTTAGCGTGTTGGCTTTATTTTGAATAATTTCCGACTGAGCACTTTGTTCATCAGAAAAGCCATCAGCATTGGTGAACGCATCAATAGACTTGATTTTTTGATCTGCTGAAGCAAGTAATGTGTCAAGTCGACTCACTTCATTCTCTTTTTCCGAGATGTGAGCTGAAAACGGGGTGACATGAAATGTGTTAACGCGACACCCCAGCTAGGCTGCCCACAGGAAAGTCAGATTTTTTTAGTGCCCAAATCAAATAAAAACAAATTCAAGCATGTAGAACTTAGTCCACAGTTCATAAAGCTTATTGACTCCCAGGGGGAAGTGTGTCAACTTTTCGAGAAAATTACATTGACGGTATCACCGATAATTTTTGCCAACCGGAAGGTTGACAAAAAAAAAACGGTCAAAATTTCCGGTTTCTTTGATTCAATTGAAATTTGGCACAGAGTTTTCGACANATAAACATTTTTACCATTTTATAACGGTTTAATAACCGATAATTTATCTTAAATAGTTTGAAGTTTTACAATAACATATCTTAATAATATAGCATGAAAAGCAACCGACAATTAACCTCTTTATGGCGGGTTTAAAATTTAAGACATCCTCGGGTTGAACTTCGAGAAACCGATAATTTTGTACTTTGAACGGTTTTTTTGACCGGTAAAATTCATCTGACCGGTTCGGGATCTGGCTGCGTTGATAGCCATGAGTCTTACGTACTTGGTGCAATTTAAATTAAATTTATATCTTGAATCGTCTAGGAGGAGTAGGCTCCACAATGAATGGAATAGTGAAAATAAAAAGTCGTCTATATAGATAATATGTCACATATTTACAATACACCCCCTTTAATTCGCCCAACAATATCTGCTTCGTGGGAATGTTCGTCGAAATATTTACAAATAAAATCCATGTCATCGTCCGTTTCCATTTTCTAAACACAAGAAACATATATATATATTAATAATTGAGTCTGTGTATAAATCTAGCCTTAGCAATTTCTAAAGTAACCAACTTCTACAGGGGGAGGTTATAAGGTCTTAAGGAAAAAAAAAAATACTTAGAAGACCTTGTAACATCTGAATTTCAGATTCCGGAAAATATTAGGCCCTAGAATTTTTAACTGACAAAATCTCTATTAGAGGCGGTTTGTTAAAAGGTCTGAGTCAGTTAACAATTTTAGGGCCTAATATTTTTCGGAATCTGAAATTCAGATGCTACAAGGTCTTATAAGTTATACGTCTTTTTTTCCTTTAGACCTAATAACCTTCCCATGTAGAGGCCCTCTATATAAGTTGTGATCATAAGTGATGATCATAATATAACATTTATATTATTAGTTACAGCAGCTATAATGGATCATCCCCGAGAAAAATTATGTGATCCAAATCTGCTTCGTCTACTAGTCGGGCTTCTAACTCATGAATTTTTTCTTGAATCAAGGCACGACATCGCAATGGTCTATTGTCTCCGCTTTCTTTCGAAAAAGGTTCTTCAAACGTGTCAAAATTTTCATCGAAATTTTGGTCATTGGGTTCTTCAAAATTGTCAAAATTTTGATCAGTGGGCTCTTCAATGCCCTCGTATTTCGGGCCAGTCCATGATCGCGATACTGTTGAGGCTAGCTTGTGTAATGAAAATTGTTGCGTTATATTCTTTTCTTTATATTTGAAGGGGATTTCAACACTTTCGCGCAGCGGTTTATTTTCTTTTCGCGCTTTTTTTCGCGCTTGCTCGGCGTCTGCTTTCATATTGTAACGTATTTCATCAAGGGACTGGAATCGGGCTGACATGATGGGGAAATTTTTATATGGAAATGGGGTCTAATTACAAAGGTCGTTTTTAACCTTCAAACACATAAAAATTTTACAAAAATATTTAAATAAAGTTCCGTGAACACATATGCGGACTTTTGTCCGCATCATCACTCGTTGTCTTTTTACCTAAGTAATTTTTCACTATAAGCAAATCGATGATTCTGAAGCGAATGAGCATGCTCTCGAAAACTCTCTGACCACTCTTGGACACTTTTTGGTCGATCGACCACAAAAACACAAATTCACAAACGGTTAACCGTATTTGTAAATAGCCCCTTTTTGGAGGTTTCCTAAAGTAAAGGCGTTTTATATACCCATGCGAACAAAAGTCCGCAATATGTGTTTGAAGCTTAAGAACTGCCCAAAAATTACTTTTTTCGAAACGTTTTTTCGAACGTACATATCAGAAATGTCCACATTATGTCACGCCCCTGGTAACCATTTTTAGCCATTAGTACGACTATAGCACCCTGGCGGAAATCGTCGACGGCCGCTGCTTGACTTGACCAGTCCTTTTCTAATATACCCAGTTTTTTGTCAAGTTTGCCACACTTCTCCCAATAGGACTGGTCGAGATTGGGACAGGTACATTTTCGAATTCCCAAATTTACACTTATTATAGATTCGCCTATTCTGGACTTTCCAATCGCGCCTTTTCTGACGAGTTCCCGATAAATATTTGTGTAAATAAAGCGCCCCTTTTTATCAAACTTGCCCAGTTTAATTGGCGCGCGCGCTTTCGTCCGAGTGTTAACGAATTCGATGAAGCCGTCGACTTGATCAATTTCTTCAAATCCGACCAACTGCACTTTCACTTTGATTGCTCGCTTCCGTTTTCCCTAAACAAAGTGTCATTAAGTGGCAATCGAGATGGTACAGGTATGGGCGGCTAGTATAGGCTTTGCATGCTGAAAGCGACCCGGCCGACGCAATTTTTTTTTGTTTTGCGTCAGCCGGGTCGCTTTCAGCATGCGGAGTCTGTACGTCTTGCTTAAACTAATCATAAGACCTTTAATTATTAAAGTTGTATCTATCATCTAGAAACAAATTAGGTCAATAGCTCGTGAACTTTAAGGTCGTTTTCAAATTAGTACGGGCCAAAATTGAAACAAAAATTTTGCGAGTATGGGACTAGGTATGACCATAATTTTTATGACCTACATTTTTGTACCTTGACCGGGTTTTCCGGTTGGAGGTCCGACTTTTTTTGGGCGCGCTAATTTGCCCAATATTTTCCTATTGATTGGAAAAAAAATATGGTCATACCTACTAATAGTAGGCTACTATCATACTCGCAGAATTTTTGTTTCAATTGTGGCCCGTACTAATTTGAAAACGACCAAACCTGGGCGTCCAATAAAATTTTGGGGTCCCCGAGAAATCCAATTTTAAACCATAAATTTCCAGTTTCTTGAGACTCAACGTTTAAAACATACCTCTTTAACTAAAACACTGGGCTTTACTGTAAGAGTAACTGATCGACATTTTGTCAGAAATTTTATTGGCTTCACTTCCGTAGTTTTGAATGTATAATTTTTCTCCTCGTTCAGTGCAAAAAACTGACTCTTTTGACAGCTGAAATGTGTTTTTCGCGAGGTTGGTAATTTCGGTGTAGCTCGAACCGATTCATAAACTTCCTCATCGGAGTCCGTATCAGTCATAAGCTCTTCCATTAAGTTACTAAAAACTCACTACATGTGGTGTTTGTTATAAGTTACTTATAAGGTGAAGCGTTAAAAAATAACATGACTTTAATTGGATTTATAAACAAACTCACTCGACCTTATAGCCAGATATTGACTTCAGTTTAAACATACTTAATTTCAGTTAACTTGGTCCGCAACTCGGCTAAATTTCCATCTTGATCAAACGCCAAAATTTGCTTTAGGATTCGATATCTTTCCTCAAAATTTGTCATTGTCATTCTAAATTATGAAGGGTTTCATATTTAATAGAACAATTTTACTGAATTTATCTGAACAGTGTCAATTGGAGGCATATAATGATTAAAAACGAATAAGGTTTACATATGTCAATTTGTAAATGGAATTGTAACAAGGGGGGGGGTAATTATAAGGTCAAGGTATAAAAAACTGACTTGACCTTAATTCACTTTGAAAAAACTGACTTGACCTTATAACCCACCAGAAACTTTTTTCCACAATAAGAAAAAGTGTAAAAAGACATGACTTCTATAGAAAAAATGTGCCAAAAAACGTGAACAGACATGATTTTAAAGATTTTTCCCAACAAAAACAAGCTACTCAAAAAAACTGATATGACCTTAGTGTCTGAAAAAACTGACTTGACTTTATAACGGCACAAATGGCTGACCTTATAACTGTTAGGTTCCATTATGATGTCATAATGGTACCATATAGAACTGACGAATATAAGTCAGTTCCACTGTTTGCCTTCTCGCGTATGAGTCATGAATCGACTAGTAGTGAACTAGTCATCTTAGCTCGGTAACGCGTGCTCATTACTGTGTTATATAGTGTGATGTTAAACACACAGATTCGATATATAAAGACCGAATATGAGTGTTGCTCTTTAGTTAATAGTTCAGTTAATACTTAAGTTAATAAATACTTTCGATTAAGGAAATAGATAATAAATTAACTCCCTGTTGTCACATGTAGTATTTGATAGGACCCAAACATAACCAACCCCATGTATGCTTGTTTTGCCAAAGTATTACGGAATTACAAGTTGACTGATTCCCGCACAACAAAGCGGTGCCTACCAGTTAAAATTATTTACATTTTTGGCATTTTGAACAAAACAAAACTTAGAGCATCGATTGGCTCAATGAATCAGATATAACATTTGTTAAGAGTTTAGTGATGGTGACTGTTGCCGCGCCAATCGCGCCAACTCGAATTGTTTTCTCTTCGGCGCTGTCATCGATAAACGAACCCCCTCCACCCCCAAAATTATTATTTCCAGCATGTCCGCCCGTATATCCGCCGCCACCGGCACACCAGTTAGCAGCACCACCTCCACCAAATCCCCCCGAAACACCGTCTTTTGTGCCCCCTCGAGACCCCTCCAAAAATGATTTTGCTGGGGTTATATTCAAGGCTAGATCTCCTTCTCCGTCACCGCCTAAACCCGCGCCGCCTCCCGCTTGATCAGCCTGTCCGCCCTGTCAATTAGATGTAAAGCTATTTGACATTGAAAATACAGTCTCTAACTCTTTGGAAGAAAATTTTTTTTGGGAAAATTCGAAAAATAAAAAAAATTTCGGCGAAAATACCAAAAATGATTTTTCGGGGAAAATTCCCAAAAATGATTTTTCGGGGAAAATTCAAAAAATAATTTTTCGGACAACTTTCTAATGAGCCTTTCAAAAGAGCCGCCCCCGATGTACTATTGTGATTTTTCGGGGTGACGTTTCTCGAAGAAAATATTATTCGGGAACTGGGTTTATCGGGGAATTTCGGAAATGAATCAAAAAGTGTTAGAAGTTTCTATGATTTTTCGAAAAAAATTTAATTTTTTTGTTGTTCATTTTTAGACAAAAGTTCTCAAATTTTCATATAAATTTTTTTTCGAAAAATCATAGAAACTTCTAACACTTTTTGATTCATTTCCGAAATTCCCCGGTAAATACAGTTCTTCGAACATTTTCTTCGAGAAACGTTTCCCCCGAAAAATCACAAAATTACATCAGGGCGGCTCATAAAGAACGGCTCTTTTAAAAGGCTAATTCGAATGTTCACCGAAAAACATAAAAGTCTATTGAAATCGAAGAGATCGGTGCTTGAAAAGAAATATTACATCCAAATCATTCCGACGAGTCTATTCCGTGTCGGTTTGGAAAACGATGGCTGTCCAAAGATGTCATTGGAGGCATCTGCACAATAATTATATTGAAAATAACCCCCAGCTCCGCCCGCTGCGATAAGTAGTTCGGGTTTATCCCGTTTCAATTTGGCGACAAAAGACGCGCCACACCCTGCATATTGGTGATCACCGGGTTGACCGACAACAATAACAATTTTATCACCTAGATGTATTTTATCTTAACACCTGCGCTCCCGTTTTTAATCTCCTGTTGCGCTTCCGACAGTGCCATATAACACTATTGCTTCAAACATAAGGACCAGGCCGTGTCTAATTATTACAACGAAATAAATGAAAATAGTCCCGTATAGCACTGTTGGGAGCGCAGGAGTTAATACCGTAAAAACGTAACATATAAATAGAATAACCTTTTTGTAATTTAAAATTTCCCATAATAACGGCCCCTTTAGCAACAGTATTTTCAACGTGATGCTGAAGATGACCCGCACCGTTAGCTAAAATGCGGTACAATCCAACCGCAGGAACTGTCCAGATTTGGTTTCCATTTATCTTCATAGTTAAAAAGTCGTCGTTTTGGGACCAAATGGCATTCGTATAGTTTTGTCTGCGGACAGGATCAAAATTAATTGTCGAAATTGAACAAGGGTCTTCACCAGAAAAAAAGACATGATTTATGTTCAAAAAAATGACGTCAAGTTTGACCTTAGATCTTAGTGCGAACATGACGGTTAAAATGTCCGATTTTTAACTGTAAACTCAAAATTAAATCGATATTCATATACACTTCCTAAACAGTTAAGTTAACACTAAAAGTGCTCAAAAAGTGTTAAGATACAGTAGCGGAAGCGAGAACGTAACACTTTCACATGTCAAAAACTGTTACGTTCTCGCACCCATTTGTTTTTTGGTGTTTTCAAATTATTTTTCGACCCGGTATACTTAGCTTTAGAAAAAAACTACTAGTAAAAAAAATTACTTGAAAAATTAAATAATGTCAAGTATAATTCTTTTCTAGTTTTTTTTTCTAAGTTTACCTGGTTTAGTTATACAAAGGCTTCCGTGACTGTAATTGAATTTTGTCAAGATAATTTGATAGGGCGTTTGGTCGGTCAAAACCGTGTTAAGATAACCCAACGTTGTTAAGATAACTGATTGGGGGGGTTATTTTAGATAAAACATAGATCCCCACTCTACATTCGGATATGGAAGGTCCAATGGCGCCCATCAGACCGCATGTCGTAAACGTATGGGATTCGAATGTATATAAGGGCTTATTTAATAATTCCTCGTAATGTTTCTTAATCGTTTTATTTATCTCGAGAAACTCATCGTGAAGATTGTTGGAAGTAACGGAACCGTACTTGGTCTTTATATACCTTGCGGTGATTCCAAACAGTACTTCACCCTCCGGTATAAATTTAAAGTCGAGATTTGTTTTTCGAAAACCGTCAGTTTCGGTTATGATAAAGCCAATCTGCTCGTAATAACTATGCATATCCACTTTTTCAATGCACGCATTGATAATAGCCAACACTAATTAGAAATAAGTACATGGGGTGGTTATAAGATTTTTGAAAGGGGTTGCCCCCAAATCGTTTTATTGACGGCTAATTTGTTGGCGGCTTATTGAACTGTACAGAAAAATTAATTTATTGCGCCGTTTTTTTTTAACTCTTGCAACTTTGCAAAGGCCTTTATAAGGACCGATGCATATTCTTATTTTAGGTTGTTCAACTTGAATTAAAAAAATTCTGGTAATCAAGAATAAAAAAAGGAAGTAAAAAATTTAAAGTTTGAACAGCCTAACTTTTCCTTCCGGATTTTTATCCGGATGATGCGCCTTTATCAATTCCCGATACTTGCGCTTTAAATCGCTATAGCATAGCGATTCATCCGGAGAAAAATTAAGGACGTGTTAATAAAATTGTTTACTAAAAAATTAAGGACCGGTCAGTCATAATGTTTACAAATGTTTACAAAATGTTTACAAAACCCAACAATCATAATCCTTTTTTCGACCCCGCTATGAAAAGACGAGCGCGTGACTTTCGCTCTCTTCGAGGCGCGCAAATTTAACTAAAACACTTGCTAAATTTAAACCTAAATGCTGAAAAAAAAACATTTGACATCTATATGGCGTGATGGTTTTTTCTAGTAGGTGAGCGACCCCGCTCCACTGTCCACCACCTACATAGTCCAATAACTTCGGGCGTGGGTTCGAATCCTACTTCAGTCACTAAAACGCGGGACACTTGAATTTGGCATAAATTTCAGGGGATTTTATAATCAGATGTTCTATTGTAAGAAAGTTCTACAAAGACAAATTTTCGACAACGCTAGTATAATATTCCTATAAAAAACTTGGGAAATACGATGTTCAACGAGAGACTGCTCAGACTTTGTACCCCGCCGCAGATTTGGTCCATAATGTTTTTTTTCAATATCACATAACCCAACTCTACGAAAATGATGATTGTGGCTCCCCTAACTATGCCATAGAGAGCCTTGATGATGTTTAAATGACCTTAAATTAAGATATTTGAAATTATTAATGATTACCTGGTTTATACGAAATTCGGGCGAGGCTTAACATAAGATCAACTTTTTTCAAATCTTATAGCCTGGTTGAAGTTATTGTGTTTTTTAACAAGGACCAAAATTAGATACACTGCTTTGAAAGCATTAAATTATCCTTTTTTAAATTTATATTAAAACACTCTCTGTATAAGTCTAATTCTTCCGGAAAAAAGATAGATGATTCGATGCATAGCGGAGTTAATAAGTACAATTTACGACTGGTATAATGTAAAGATTTTGTTCGAATTCGCTCTTATTCAAATCTCCACTAAAATATAGACTTCAACTAAATCTATATTTTTTACTGAAGATTTGAATAAAAGCGAATTCGCATTTGTTCGAATTCTACTTTACATTATACCAGTTGTAAATTCTACTTATTGACTCGGCTNGCCCCCAAATCGTTTTATTGACGGCTAATTTATTGGCAGCTTATTGAACTGTACAGAAAAATTAATTTATTGCGCCGTTTTTTTTTAACTCTTGCAACTTTGCAAAGGCCTTTATAAGGACCGATGCATATTCTTATTTTAGGCTGTTCAACTTGAATTAAAAAAATTCTGTTAATCAAGAATAAAAAAGGAAGTAAAAAATTTAAAGTTTGAACAGCCTAACTGTTCCTTCCGGATTTTTATTCGGATGATGCGCCTTTATCAATTCCCGATACTTGCGCTTTAAATCGCTATATCATAGCGATTCATCCCGAGAAAAATTAAGGACGTGTTAATAAAATTGTTTACTAAAAAATTTGGGCGTGGGTTCGAATCCTACTTCAGTCACTAAAACGCGGGAAACTTGAATTTGGCATAAATTTCAGGTGATGTTTTTAATCAGATGTTCTTTGTAAGAAAGTTCTACATAGACAAATTTTCGACGAAGCTAGTATAATATTCCTATAAAAAAAACTTGGGAAATACGATGTTCAGCGAGAGACTGATTCGACTTTGTACCCCACCGCAGATTTGGGGAGGCCTGCATAAAAAAAAACGTAAAAAGACATGATTTTAAAAAATTTGACCTTAGTGCAAAAAAACTGACTTGACCTTA
Organism: Oikopleura albicans; assembly: GCA_004367875.1. Taxonomy (NCBI): domain Eukaryota; kingdom Metazoa; phylum Chordata; class Appendicularia; order Copelata; family Oikopleuridae; genus Oikopleura; species Oikopleura albicans. Next base: position 275,451 of record SCLG01000030.1, read on the forward strand.
TAACGGCACAAATTGCTGACCTTATAACCAACCCCCCTGTAATGATTACCTGGTTTATACGAAATTCGGGCGAGGCTTAACATAAGATCAACTTTTTTCAAATCTTATAGTCTGGTTGAAGTTATTGTGTTTTTTAACAAGGACTAGACGTTAGATACACTGCTTTGAAAGGATTTATTTTCTTTTTTAATCTTTATTGTTAACACTCACTGTAGAAGTCTAATTCATCCGGAAAAAAGATAGATGATTCGATGCATAGCGGAGTTAATAAGTACAATTTACGACTGGTATAATGTAAAGTATAATTCGAACAAATGCGAATTCGCTCTTATTCAAATCTCCACTAAAATATAGACTTCAACTAAATCTATATTTTTTACTGAAGATTTGAATAAAAGCGAATTCGCATTTGTTCGAATTCTACTTTACATTATACCAGTTGTAAATTCTACTTATTGACTCGGCTATGCATAGAATCATCTATCTTTTTCTCGGGGAATTAGATTTATACAGGAAATTTAAAATTTGGTGTTATCTTTAAACATTCACTAACCCAACCAGATAACGTAGGCAATATTGTATGAATAACGTCGCATAATTGGTCAACCATTCTGGCATGACATTCATAAATATCACAATTTCCGTCTCCATGCAGAAACTGAATCAATTGAACAATCGTATTGATAGAATTTTTATGAATAAAGTCCACACCAATCCCATAGATACAATCAGTGAATAGCTGTAATTATATTAACATATTAATAAAATTTATCGCTTTAGACTGTTAAACCTGAAGGGGGTTAGAAAATAACGTTTTTCGTAAAAAAAAATGCATAAAAATGTACAGTCCTTAGTCTCAATTCGAACGATTTCTTTCAAAACTGATGTTTTTTGAGAAAAATTTCCGCAAAATATTCCTTTATGTTTCACCCCGTTATGTTTCACTTTTTCCCGCATGTGCTGTTGTTTCACTGTTTTCACAAAATATTTTCCCCAAATACATATCTGTATATGTTAAACCCTACGCCGTTATGTTTCACTTTTCCCCGGTCGGGCTATTATGTTTCACTATTTTTCGAACTTTTTTTTGTGAACATAACGGCGCACCCTGTGTATTTACTTTTATCACTTTTGATAGACTACGGGCATCCAAAATATTCAATATTTTCGAACTAGGATATCTTAAAGATCCAGACTGGTAACACTTGAAAATTTTCCCCCGATAAAATTCTGAGCAATTTTTCCAAAAAACATCTTCACTAGCCCCCTTAACAACTTCAATCGGATAGTCCATGCAATTAAGGGATATAATATTGCTTTTCGTATTGTTACTGTGTAAATCAATAAGATTCTCGAAGTATTTTGAAGAAAGTGGAAGAATATATTTCCCCAGATTGATTTCGCCATTATTGCACTGAACGGGTTTATTGATAACTGATCAATAATTATTAATAATCTTATGATCGCCAGGATTATTATGATGCTCAAGGTTTTTAGGATAAGCGTCATTGACAGCTTTATAGACTATTGAATGTCTTGAATTGTCATGAAGAGATGTGAAATGGTCGGATTTTCAAAATTTGATCAACAAAAATCCGACCATTGATCATCAAATAACCCTATATAATATAGGCTACAGTCCTTAACCATTTATCGGACGCTTACTCATCTATCGGACGCTTTTTTGGCCAAAATGGGGCCATTCTAATAAAAAAATGACTTCTTTTGTGACGATGCTCATTTATCGGACGCTATTTTCGAGAACCGAAAACGTCCGATAAATGGTTAAGGACTGTAATACAGTCACTGTATATTAAAAAAATTAAAAACAAATAACAGGTGTTTCCCACCGACATGTTAAGGATACAATCCGACAGGGTGATTGGAGGATAAAAGTTCGCCTGATTCACCTTTCTCTAGATATTATATCCTTAATATTAACTAGAACCACAAGTTATTATAAAGGACATACAATGTACTTTACATACTATATAGAGAAAGGTGAATTAGTCGAACTTTTGTCCACTAATTATACCTTCTTCGGATTGCTTTAAAATGACCGGGGGAAACACCTTTTATTTTTATCCAGTTTGAAATGTAAATAAAGGTAATACTGGTTATTTGATCAGCAAAAATCCGACCATTTCACCTCCCTTCATGTGTTATTTATTGTGAGACATTATTCTGGTTGTCCTTTACAGTTGGTGACGTAACGAGTTGACAAAGTGAAACGAGATGACAGTTTTTGACGAAAAAATCGGAAACGAAAGTGTCAACTCGTTACGTCACCAACTGTAAAGGACAACCAGAATAATGTCTCATATTAAATACCAAAAAAACACTTGGGTGACAATGAGTGAGTACTTCAAAATGTGATTTTTTCCAGGATAAAAAAATCATAAATTACATTCAACTGGGACGAGTCAGGTCATTTTCGAAGGTGTTAAAATCAAAAAAAGTTGCATATCTGATAGAGCTTGATTCAGTAAACAACATAAAAAAAACATTACATGAAATTGTAACTCTTAGGGACCCAAAAATAACAAAAAACTGCAGGTCTCTTATAAACCCGTGTTCTTAATTACGTAAGCATTTCCTCTGCCTTCTTGATACTCATAAAGTAGCTCTTTTCGTACTACTAATGGTATTCGAAACAGGTTTTCATTTTCTTCCTCCATAATTACTTATTTTCTCTTTTCGAGAAAAAAAAACGTTTTTCTCCCACTCGTTATCAAAGAGTGTCAAATTTCACTTGTCGAAACTCATTCAAAAAGGCGAAAATAAATCTAACGCACGCCATTGGTCGAAAACGAATCAAAATATTCGATTGGTTGATATTCGAGAGCTGCTATTATTTTTGTGCAATTTTAGAGAAAAAGAACAAATTTTTGAAAGTTACTTTATTTAGAGAATTTGGTATTAATTTTGGGGTGTTGGAATTTGTCTGAAATATTTTATAATTTAAAATTTTATCGATAAATTATATTTATAAAAAATACATACTTTTCCAGTTTATTCCTTCCTACTAAAGTCTTTAGTCTAGTGCTCAGTTTGCGATATTTATAATCGGAACTTTCTTATTAAATATAGTATCGGTTGATATCAAGTTTATTTATAAAACTAAAATATTTGTATTGTATTCTAATCAGTCGTATTTTCTAATATGTAATTTTCTCATAATTATTAGTAATATTTTTAACAGACAGATAGTTTTCGAATTTTTAAATAAAAACTTTTTTCCTGAGATATTAAAATAGTATTATCATATTTTTTTTAGTATCTTAGGAAAAAAATATTTATTTAAAAATTCGCAAATTATCCCGTCTGTTAAAAATAAATTTTTACCATAT
>SCLG01000030.1:300308-335405 GCA_004367875.1 Oikopleura albicans
TTTTTACGATTACTTGATTTTTTAACAATTTTTATTTATTTTTCAAACAGGCAGATTAACATAGAGGAAACTCGGTTACGCTTGCAAAGTATTTAGCAACATATTCCCACCGATTACAATCCCATTTGGTGTCTTTGATTTACTCCATTTTTAGCCGTTTAAAACCCTTTTGATCTTAATGTGGTTTGTCTCCTTTAATGTTTAAAAAATCGGAGGGCGTTTGCGTTTTGAAAACAGCTCAGTCAAAAGGTGTCGCCTCTGGCCACGCTCGACGGCTAAAAAAATTGTGTTCACAAAACCCGCGCTCCTTTGAAAAAGGACCCAGTACAAAATCGATTGTAAACAACAAAAAATAGAGCTTATTATTTATTTTTTATTTGAGTGAGTTTAGTTTTTTTGAGAGAAGAATCCAAATTTAATAACGAGATATATATGAAAACGAAGAAAGATTCAAACGTAAAATATTCAGAGGTGCGTTGTTCAAATATTTCTTTACATTTATGAATAGAAACTGAAGTGTTAAAATGAGTTTTTTTTCTATTTGAATTAGCTTGTTATTGATCAGAAAATTATTTTTTGGACTCGAAATTTCAAATTCGACATTTTTTTAGTTATAACTTTTAAAATGTTTTAATATGATACAGTCCTTACTTCCAATGCGGACGTTTTTATTCTTAAAGTGTTCATTTTTCAACTGGTTTCACAAAAAGCGTCCGTATTGGAAGAAATCGTTCGAAATACGGACTCATTAAAAAATTTTATTTTATACATTTATGGTTATTTGACCAAGTCTTCTAGAAAACTGGCCATCTTGTCCGTGCTTACAAGAAGCAATGTCTCTCTCGATGTGCACGTTTGCGAAAATCCAAAAAAACATATCGAGAGAGCCATGATTGTAGTATTTTTTCATGTATATTTTAAAACAAACGTATGTCATGGATTTGAAACTTAGAAAACCTTAATTTGATTTTCAATCTGATATAGCGTAAAAATATGCATACGTAACAGATATTCAAACATAACATAAATTTATATTGATCATATTGAGAGGTGCGTTGTTCAAATAATTTTTACGGAATTTATTAATAAAAAATGAAGTGATAAAATGTCTTTGATGAAGCTAGTTATCTGTTTAATATGTATTTGCTCTCATTCAGTCAATATTAGTTTTCCTCGGGATATCCAGTCAGTTTTTTTTCTGTGGGACTTTTTTTTAGCTTCGTTAACGTNTAAAATGAGTTTTTTTCTATTTGAATTAGCTTGGTATTGACCAGAAAATTATTTTTTGGACTCGAAATTTCAAATTCGACATTTAAAAATTTTTTTTATTATAGGTTATAACTTATAATTTATAACTTATTAAAGGTTTTAATATGATAGAGTCCTTACTTCAATACGGACGTTTTTATTCTTAAAGTGTTCATTTTTTAACTGGTTTCACAAAAAGCGTCCGTATTGGAAGAAATCATTCGTAATACTCATTAAAAAATTTTATTTTTTACATTTATGGTTATTTGACCAAGTCTTCTAGAAAACTGGCTATCTTGTCCGTGCGTACAAGAAGCAATGTCTCTCTCGATGTGCACGTTTACGAAAATCCAAAAAACATATCGAGAGAGCCATGATTGTATTATTTTTTCATGTCGTATATTTTAAAACAAACGTATGCCATGGATTTAAAACTTAGAAAACCTTAATTTGATTTTTAATCTGATATAGCGTAAAAATATTCATACGTAACAGATATTCAAACATAACATAAATTTATATTGATCATATTGAGAGGTGCGTTGTTCAAATAATTTTTACGGAATTTATTAATAAAAAATGAAGTGATAAAATGTCTTTGATGAAGCTAGTTATCTGTTTAATATGTATTTGCTCTCATTCAGTCAATATTAGTTTTCCTCGGGATATCCAGTCAGTTTTTTTTTCTGTGGGACTTTTTTTTTAGCTTCGTTAACGTTTATATTTTTTGGTGTTTTTTGTGTTGTATAATTATTATTTATAAATTAAATTACATTCGAAATGAAATAATTAAAAATATACCACATTTTAATGAGATCTTCGCATTACACAGGGAAATCGTTAAGTTCTGATTGATAATAAGATTCATCTGAGAACAAAACTAAAAATATAGAGATAATTTTAAAGTAGAGACTTGGCCAGAAAATGTGGCACTTTCAGCATATACACTATATTATAAATTCCTTATTTCCAATAAGGACGTTTTTGATTCTCGAAAATAGCGTGCGTAAATTATGGGGTGAATTGTCGTAAAGTGTCCATTCTCGACTGTTTTGGGGGCATTTTTTGACAAAAAAGATACATTTGGGCGCTTTTTTAACCAATCATAAACATCCCGTACAGCGAGGGCGGTCATAATAGTTCAGCAATATTACCGGTCTAATTACCAGTCCAATTAGAAACGTTTTAGATTCATAAAAAAGTCCGAAAATGAAAGCGTTCCCAATGCGAGGCAGTGTCTATAACGGGAGTAGTGATATATTTTGATTACATTTTGTTTGATCAAAAGTCTTGGAGATCAAAAAATACTTTCAATAATTAAGAGTAACATAAAACGAATGTTTTGAGACATATGCTAAAGTAAAATATTCCGTCTTTAGGGTGAAAACCACTTATAATTTAAATCACATTTTATGGCGGTTAGGGCCAACAAAAAAAAAATACTATGACCCAATGGCTTATATGATTACCTGCTGTGTCTTATTTTAAGGACGCAGCAGGTGTTTATTCTGTTTTTGATTTGATGATTAGTGCCACTTAGTTTCGCCCCTTTGCAAATATTTATATTAATGATGCGAGTTGTTTTTTCGACTGTGATTTCACGGTATTTGACTTATTAATAGATTTTATCATATCAGTTGCGAAAAATGAACAATCTTTTAAACGACATTCTTCGCATTTGAAATAACACTTTTTGCCCAATATTTTCCAGAGTTTACGCCTACGCACTTGTTGAACACCCATATTCCCAGTCCAGACTGTCAAAATTGAACAAATATTCGGATTCTACGCACAAAAATAAGTAATACCGTTAATTTTCAGTTAAATCGGCTTGTTTCTGCGAACAGCCTACGCACTACCCGTTTGAAATAATAGTTTGCATTGGAAAAGTTTTTTTATTTGAAATAACACTTTTTCATGACTTTTTCCAAGAAAAAGTGTTATTTCAAATAGTTATGTGGTGTATATGATTATCATAAATGACAAAATGTATCTATTTGGTTTTAATATCACAATATCAGAGAAAGAAACTTGATTAAAAATCAAGAAAGAAGTATTAACTTTAATACAATCCCCCACCCAAATAGGTAACGATTTCATTCTGAAAAAATTGTTACCTATTTTGGTAATAACGTCATTTCGTAACATATTTGGGTAATTACGTCATTTAGTTACCTATTTGGGTGGGGGATTGTATTAAAGTTAAGTCTGATCTGTTGACATTTCAACAGATTTAAGTTATAAATTATAACTTCAAGTGTGAAATAAAAAAATGTACTAAAACGTTTTTTGGCAGTTATCCGGATCTTATGGTTAAAAGAAAGGACAGTTATTGTTGATCGTAAACTTGAAAAGTAATTTCAATGCGTTTTTAAGCGCCAGTTAACATAAGCCAAAAATGAATCGACTTTTTTTATTGTTTCATTATATTGTGCCCAATATTTTATACTACAATTGGCAGACGTTCTGTTTCACATCAACATTTTTATATGATTTTAGAATCGGACGGGTTTATTGATGACATCGTAAAACGCGTTTTAACAGATTTTCCGCGAAAAAAAAATGGAAGCGCGAACAAGTACTCCGCAGCGGCGCGACAATAGCATCGAACTGAAATCGGAAAATCCACCCGAATACGAAAAAATTGTTAATACGGGCGGGAATTATAATGACAATTGTTCGGTGTATTCCGATGTTTCACGCGCTACCTCAAGGGGCTCTAGGGCTAAACGATCGAAGCATTCCGGCCGCGACAAATCCGTCAGCATTCAAGCGCCTAACAAATCCTCCAGATATATAGAAGGTAAATAATCTTTGGCCCAAAAAATATTTTTTTTTGTTTGTTTGGTACGAACATTTCGGGAAAACCAAGACAGGTATTGACAAATGGTAAAGTATAGGACTGAAAAATGTTGGCGATATAATTTTTGAAAACAAATTCGGACTGAAACCTAGACTGTAAGTTTTTTTTTCTTAAACCGTATCATTTTATAGTCATCATGTTTTGGGTCGAAATTTATGGTCTGTAATGTTCGGGATCCAGTTTTTGTAAACTTACCACGTCTTTTAAAAGGGAATGCAAGGGCATTTATTCAAGTATTATTACGACGCGTCGTGGCATCTAACCTCATGTTACATTGGGCAAATGGTACGTATATGGTACCCATAAAATAAGTTACTATTACAGGCTACCCCGAAAATTTTAATTGTTCAATCAATTTGAACCAATAACATTTCAGGTGTGATGAAAGTCGACTTGCCCGATGATGATTCGCGTCGTTGGCCGGGCGAGACGGATACATTTGCCACATCTGAGTGTACGCGCATTTCAAACGAGGATTTGGGCAAGTTTCATGCTGATTTAGAGGCTCGGCTTCGTCTCGGGCGTTTCCTGGACCCGGCTCATGTTTCGGTCGTCGCCGTTCAAGTTTTGGCCTATGTGACGCCCGTCATTTTTCTTGTCTTGCCGAAATTTGTGACGGATGCGCCGTCGAGTAATGCCAAATGTGATATTGGGTGCGAGGGCGGCATCATTGCGATCGCAGTTAGGCTCGGCATTCTCCTCGTTGCCTCCATTTGCCTTTTTTGGAGACGCAACAAGGCAAAATTACCCCAAATTAACTTGTACAGAGCAAGCGTCAATGGACTTACATTTGGCATCACTGCTGTTTATTGGGTCTTTTTCGCATACAAGGTATTTATATACGCACGCTAGAATTTACTTAGGTATGGCGTGGGTTGATTTGGTATATAGTATTTTATATAGTCTATATTGTTCGCTAAATTTGAATTGCATCAAATATGAAGAAAGGTAAATTGGTCGAACTTGGCACCGCGGTTTTTTGGAGAAAGACCACTGGAGGTCCCTAAGGAGGGTTGTAAAAATCTTATTGTTCTTGTGACCTTTATGGACACTCGTCGGTTGTCGATTTTTGCAACCTTGGCCTTTCTCCGAAAAACGTTTTCTCTGAAAACACTCGATGCCTCGAACTTCATATGAACCAAATACCAATTCAAACCGTGTTTTTTTATTTTGATTAGATTGACCAGGGTAATTTTTTGTCAAAACAGGGCACATTATATTCTAAAGGGGTCATATTACCACATAGATAGTCGACCCCTTTTTAACAATTTGCTCAAACGGGTGGGGTCAAATTACAAGTTACCACAAATCATAAAATAATTTTACTTATTAAAGTTTAACAATTACAGGTTATTCATTGGGAAGACTATTCGTATGCGCCAATTGTATCTTACGCCTCAAATTATGTTGATATTCTTTTATTCCTGCATTATCTTGCGTGTGCCTTACTTTATTTCAAATCCAAACAATCGCTGTATTTACTCGAGGTAAGAATCGAGGTCGTTGGAATCTGTATAATGTGTTTTTTTGGAGAAAGGGCAATCTGACGTCAAGTTATGCTATATTTATATGTAAAGTGTTGGCGAATTACCCTTTTTCCAGAAATTCACACCTTAAATAACATTCAAACATTTCGTCTTATTAAGGTTGTGCGAACAACTGATGGCTTTCATAAATTTTACAATATTGGAGATGTATCGGTTCAAGAAGCTGCCGCTTGGGTCCTGGACAAATATTATGTTGATTTTCACCTATACAATCCTGCACTACAGAAGCCATCAAAGTCCCGCATTAAAGGATTGACCAATTTCAAGGTCAGTTTTATTATGGGGTTTTAAACGGGCCCACAAATTCCATATTGAAGTGTCACCCTTCAGAATAGAAAAAAAAAACAATCACATTTTGTATGCGTCCTGCTTATAATGAAATATACTCAGTCATAATTTATAACTTTGTAGATCTATGACGTTGATGGTACCGGTGGTGACGGCGAAACAAAGGCTGATAAAAGCCGGGCTATTTTAGCTGCTGCTGCTCGTAGGAGAGACGCCGGACACAATGAAAAGTATTACGAAGAGGTGGGTAAAATATAACTTGATCACATTATGAGTAAAACTACAGGGGGGTTGGTCCGTTATAAGATTTTTATAAGATTTCTTTAAAAGTTTATAACCAACCTATCCTGTATCAAAGATGACGTTTTGATAATAAAAGCAATTTTGCTGCATGTCAATTTCCACATATTTCGCCCCCTCACTAAATGTGCACCAAAAATATTTCTAATATAAGAAATGGGTTGGAAGGTGTATATTTTAACAGTTTAAAGTTCTTGAAATAATCAAGATGTTTAAAGGTTGAGCGGGAGCGGCGTATTCGAAAACGAAAAGCTCGCCTTACGGAAGCTGCGGAAGATGCATTTAGTCATGTCCGACGGCAGTTGATTAGTGATGCAAATCTTCCAGGCTCCGATGCCATGGATCCCAGACAAACCGCCGAAACTATTTTCCCTTCAATTGCGCGATCAATGCAAAAATACCTGCGAACGACAAGGTGGGTTAAAAAACAACATATGATTTTCCAATCTATTTTTTTTTCGTAAAGCTTAAAAAGCTTTCATATTTCATCACCAACGTTAGCCCCTGCAGCATGCTGGATTGTGCACGCTTTTGAGATATTTTTTATTCGCCCTCTCTGCTTCGGTTCTTTTGGTCCCTATAAAGATCTTTTTCGCCAAATTATAGAACTTGAAAAGTTAGTAAAAAAATGTAAAAAAATAAAATCCTAAAAATGTCTATATTGAACTTTAGAATTTTTTGAAGGCCCAAAAAAATTGACCTTCAAAAATTCTATCTAGCTAAAGACTTTTTGAGGATTTTATTTTTTCACATTTTTTTACTAACTTTTTAAGTTCTACATCTGCTTCGGTTCTTTTGGTCCCTATTAATTTTGGGCCCATTTAATTAAAAACTAATTTTGTCAAATTGTATAAATTAAGAAATTAGTAAAAAAATGTGAAAAAATAACGTTATAACGTTGTTGATGTTTTCGGAGATTTGAAATTGCAATTTTCGGTATAGAGTAAGCACATGAAAAATGTATGACCAGTGAGATGACGAGTGACATGAAAAGTTAACAGTTGTATTTTACAGGCAAAATCAGCACTACACAATCGAGGACATAATCGATCATTTGGCCTTTTGCATTCGACATGATATGACATCACGCTCATTTTTGCAGCGATATACCAGTTCCCGCCCATCGTCGGCATATCCTGGACAGGTAATTTATATTGTACTACGTTATCAATGCTTACTAAAACATTTGTATTGCAGTCCCTGATGCTTTGAGTGTCCCTTTTTTATTTTTCAAAACAGCGGCACTCAAGACACCATGTGCATGTATGCATTTAAGGCAATCAGTGGAAAGTTTGCCTGATCTGAATGAAATATGAATATTTATTTAGTTGATGCAATCGGTGGATTGGTCCGTCAATTGTGATGAGCCACTAATCTCCATACTCCGGCCGGGCATTGTGTTCAGCCTGAATCAAGCTGATTATAGGTTAGTTGTATTTCAAAACTGGCCACAAATACTTTAATAACTTACAAATGGCACTAAAAAAGATTCATAGAAAGATTTTTTGTGACCGAAAAACGCTGCGCCAAAATGGAAGTGTCGAAAAACCGGTTAAAAGTACAATCTTGTCGGTTTTCCAACGATAACCGTTTTCTGAAGATGTTTTCTCATTAGATTTCTAGTCCTTTAGCATTAGATAAATCAGGGCTCGCCATGCGGCTCACAAAAGCCATGGTGTACATTAGTTTAGCATTAGCTTAAACAAAATGAAAATTTTGGATTAAATAAGTCAAAACTTTCTTATGTTTCAGCTAAAATTTTGGCTCATACCTAATACTTAGCTTAAGGTAAGCTGAGCTAGAATATAAGCCGACTTTGCCGAGCCCTAAAAAAACCGTCATAGCATTTTCAAGACAATTAAGGATGCGCCATACCCTACTGGCTGAAAAATCAAGTCTCCGAGATAAAGTCGTTTTCTATTCAAATATAACCCTCAGGGACCTAAAGTAACATTATCAAGTCCACATGTGTCGTAAATAACCCAAAAATCTAGAGATTATGAGCNGCGGCACTCAAGACACCATGTGCATGTATGCATTTAAGGCAATCAGTGGAAAGTTTGCCTGATCTGAATGAAATATGAATATTTATTTAGTTGATGCAATCGGTGGATTGGTCCGTCAATTGTGATGAGCCACTAATCTCCATACTCCGGCCGGGCATTGTGTTCAGCCTGAATCAAGCTGATTATAGGTCAGTTGTATTTCAAAACTACCGACGGTTAAAAAACAAAAATGGTCATATCTCGAAAAAAGTTCTACGAAATTTTAAACCTCGGCTCATAGATGCCAACTTTCCTGACGATTTTTTTGGTATGGGTGAAAATTAAATCATATAGGTTTAAGGGGGTCATATACCCATATAAGGGGTCAAATTACAAATTTATCGTACGGGCACGGTAGACCCCTTGTTCAAAAGGATTTTTATCACTCATTCCGAATATGAAGTTGGAAAAGTTAAATTAACAATTTCAGTTTGGTTGTTACTTGCCGAACGGCGCCAAAGGTAGTCCTACGTGAAGAGTTCATTGATCCTGCCTCTCACCGGTTCATTATCCGCATGGACTCCTCCGAGACGTCCGTGTAATATAATTTTCAAAAACAAAAACAACAAAAATTGTTTCAAAAATTGCAATATATTCGCTTTTCAATCCAAGTTCACTTTTTTTTGTTTGTTTCTGTGCCATATATATTCGAAATTATAATGACTCGACCAAAAACAAAAAATGACAATGAAGACCTCGAGGTGATGCGGGCAAATTACATTTTTAACAAAAAATAAACAAAACAAAAAACACACACAAAAAAGCAAAATTTTGCTCTGTAATACTTGTGCCATTCCAAGCAAAATGAACCCCACAATGCCGCGATTTTCTCTATTGGACAATCCTTCTATTTTTGTTATCTTCCCGCTGTACATACTCGTTTATTTTTTCATATCACCCAACTGCCTGAAATAATAAACAAACAAAATCGAAACAAAGTACAAACAAACGTTAATGTGCCTTTCTCAATCATCTCAACGTGGCACGGTTTGAATTGGTATGACGGGTTTTTTTCTACCCTTGCCTTCCAATACTTTTCTGGCTCGAGCATGGTATGAACTTGATTTAAAAAACATCCGACTGGAGACATAGACGAGGCACAGACGAGGACAGTCTGTCCACACCAGTTTTGCGTCGGATACTTTTTAAATCAAGTTCCTACCATGCTCTAGGAGGAGTTAGAAAAGTATTGAAATGTAGGGGTAAAAAACCCGTCTATTTAAGAAATAACGTTTAATATGGATAAAGGAGCTAATGGAGAAAAATATCCAAATTATCGGATTTTCTGAAGGTTATATCTTCAAAAATGACTGTCATTTTTACAGGTATAATCCGACGAAAGTGTATAGGGGTTGGTTATAAGGTCTGAGATTTGGTCCGTTATAAGTTGTTATGGACCATAACTTATGGTATTTTTGAACTAAGGTCTTATAGTCTTTTTTGAGAAAAAGCATGTTTTTTGGGAAATAATCTGGATGAAGACCTCCCGCTGGCCCATTTTTTTTTCTATCGAAATCATTTCTTTTCTATCAAATGATGCATTTTTGAACTATTTTTCAAGCACTAAGCTCTTATGACCGACTTTATGACTAACCCTGTAATTGATCCTCGAAAATTTGTTCAATTTATCCTTCTTTTAAGTTCATTCGAACCGTGCCATAAACTAGTACAAGTGATTCAGTCTGTATACTTGTTATTACTTAGTTTAATACATTAGGTCAAGGTCTAATTACTAACTAATTAAAACTAGTTATTATTATTAGGCTATTGCTTTCATTAGTTCTTTTACCAAATGTATGTTTCTACCAATTGAATCACTATCATTGATAGTCTATCAAGTTAACAGTACTGTGTTACCAATGACACATTAGACTTCCACATAACCGTGGCATAAGGTCCGCTCCAGACATTTCTTACTACTGTATAGGCTTTTTATTTTGGCCTTTTTTTTTGAGATTTTGAGATGGATACAGTTGTGGAAGTGATGTATAACAGTTTACCCATATCGTAATAGTGTGTGGCAAAATGAACAAGCAAATGGCTCAAAATGTTTTTACGTGGAAAAAATTACGATATGGCTTTCACAACTGTAAATAGTAAGCACGAGTTATTGGTTCCGGTTCATTTCTGACACATGATTAGTCAAATATGTGTCTTGTTATCGCATTTTAACCCCACCTAGCAATTGTTCCAAAAACCGGAAAATATTTTTTTATTTACTAATAACGGTTACTAATAACAGAACTAATATACAGTTCTTACTCTCAATATGGACAATTGCTTCCAATACCGATGCGTTTTGTGAAAACATCTCCCCAGAACAGTCGAAAAATTGACACTTTATGACAGTTCACCCCAATACGGACGTTAGTTTCGAGCATCAAAATTGTCCGACTTGGAAGCACGCACTGTAGATACAAGTAATAAAGTCCTTACTCCCATTAAGACTAGTCAGCACAGATTTTAAAATGGGAGTAGCTGCTACTCAGTAGCATATTTCTTAACTAAAATGGCCCGTTGTTAGGAAGTACATTTCCTGCATATGGTTTTTGGCCCATAATGGGTGCAGAGGTCGCGATAACCTAGTTTCACATTTTCTCTAATATTCGGATTCTCTCAAATGTACCGGTGCCGCTCTATGGATTCGTAAACTTCTGTTGATGCTCCAAAACCCTTTCTTAGCACTAGTAAAAATCAGAATTAACATTCCATCAATCTTTGACCTACAATTCATACAGGTTTTAAAGCTATTTGTAGTTGTCGCACCATCATATAATTAATGCAATGGACAGTTAAAAGTGGTAAATTATAACTATAACACTTGTCAGTCCTTAAGGAAAACTCCTTTTTCGAACGCTCGTTTTTCGGACGTTTTTTCGGCCAAAATCGGGCCATTCTAATACAGTGGGGTCTGTCTATAACACCCCCTGAAGTGTCCCCTATAACACCTCCTGAAGTGTATCCTATAACACCTCACGGAAACGAAAGGGTCACCTATAACACCTCACGGAAAAAAAAATTTGCCCGAAGGGGTCGCCTATAACACCCGACGGAACAAAAATCTCTCGGCAAAGAGGTCCTCTATAACACGTCACATATTTTTCATATTAACAAAAAATAATACAAATAGCTCCGATGGTGTTNGTTTTAAAGCTATTTGTAGTTGTCGCACCATCATATAATTAATGCAATGGACAGTTAAAAGTGGTAAATTATAACTATAACACTTGTCAGTCCTTAAGGAAAACTCCTTTTTCGAACGCTCGTTTTTCGGACGTTTTTTTCGGCCAAAATCGGGCCATTCTAATAGAACAATGATCCTTTTTGTGACGATGCTCCTTTTCGGACGCTATTTTCGAGAACCTAAAACGTCCGATAAATGAGTAAGGACTGTGATATACCTTTAGCGTTCATACTAGCATTTATGATATCATTGATATGATAAAGTGACAAAGCAAAATGACGTTTTAATACGAATACGGCAGAACTATAGAATTTATGAATACGCCTTCGTTCGGCGAAAGTCCCTATGTTGGACGTTTTTAGCATCTAGAACATGACTGACCCCTCCTTAGTATGTAAGAACCAAAATTAATTTATAATTTGTAAACAAATATAATTCGCAGAAAAAATAATTGTAGGCACGGCCTCGTAACCACTACCTGTAAAAAATTTTTGACATTCGAAATAATTCGAAAAAGGTTTGAAATATGACATTTGTGATCTTTTTTTCGATGATATAAATATACAGTCCTTTCTCCTTTTTCGGGCGATTGCTCTTTTTTCGGACGATTGCTCCTTTTCTCGGACGCTTTTCCGGCCAAAACAGGGCCGTTCCAATAGCTAAATGATCCTTTTTATGACGGTGCTCTTTTTCGGACTCTGTTTTCGAGAACCGAAATCGTCCGAAAGGAATAAGGACCGTGTATATGTTTAGGTCGACTTTAAAGTTTCATATTTTATGAAGCGAATAAAAATGAATTAAACCCAACAAGTTTACATACATTATATGTGTTCTGTTATAAATGCACTCTCCTTCCCCAAGCAAAAACAAAACTACAATAACTACACACCCTCTTCCAATTCCGTCTCATAGGACCTCCTACGGAATTCTTACAAATATATTTACATGATATAATTTAGAACGATTTACTCATATTTTTAGATGCACATATTCCTGCTTTTATTTAGATCAATTTTATGAATAAAATTATGTTTGAATTTTTTTCGTGGTTTATATTTCTATAATAATGATTCATGAGGTCGTTTTTAAAATAACTCAGCCGTGAATAAATGAAAATAACGTCTCAAGTTGAAAAAATATTTATTTGTATTTTAATGAGGCGTTGGTGTTAACACTTTTTTGGTGAGTTGAACATTGTATGCAGTCCTTACTCTCAATACGGACGCTTTTTGTAAAAAAAAATGTCTCCAAAACAGTCCAAAATGGACACTTTAGGAGAATTGACCCTAATACGGACGCTATTTTCGATAATCAAATACGTATTGGAAGTAAGGGCTTTACCAACAAGTTGCTAATCAGTATCAAACAAGTTTTTTTTAGGTTCCATTTGTGGGCAAAATGTAAAGTATTACTTTAAAAGTAGTGTCACAGGGGGGTTATAAGGTCTCCGTTATAAGATCATGTAAGTTTTTTGCACTAAGGACAAATGTATTACTTCAATGCTCAAGCAAAAATAAAACTTTCGACATTTGAAATTAATTTTATTATTTTCTAGAATGAGTCGATTAACTTGAATGTGTTCGATGGTAACTCATGATGAAGCGACTGCGTGTACACTGGTGAATCAATCATCAGATTCACTCGTTTCCGTCTTTGATGTTGATTATAAGGGAGAAAAATTGAACAGCCCCTTTCAGATTCCAGATCCTGCCGAATCGGAGTTAAAGGTATTCCCCATTTTTTGCGAATCAAAGAAATTGAGAACCAAAACTACCAAAAAACACAGAAAATGGTCAAATCAAAAGAAAGGACTAGATATGCAATTGTAGTAAATTAAGGAGGCGCGATAGGTGTTTTTTACAAACTTTTTTTGACGTAAAAGTTACTACAGCCGCTGTCTGGTTATTATTTACAATGAAATTCAATGTACTGTTTTATAGTATTTAGGCGTTGCTGGCGATAAGGTCAACCATTTTGACCGCCATTATGTAATTTTACCGGTTAAAGTATTGGGAGCAGTCGTGGAAAAAAACACGTAAGACATACCGGCCCTAACGTATAAAACTCATCAGAAATAAAATTGTTTTTTATTATGATTTTTTTTTTGTTAAAGTCAAACCTTTTTTAGATATTAAATCAAAAGCGGAAATGCTTGGAAGACATGTCAGAAACGCACTTACGGTATGTGAGGGTCTTCCTCAACCAACGCGACATTTGTCTCCGTTCAATATGGGAAGAAAAACGATACATTTTTCTACGATTGTCACTTCAAATTCTCGCCGCACTTCGTGAACTGATGAACACTTCCGGCATTGAGAATATTGACGCCGAGCAAATCATTGACATGATAAAGTCACGCCGGGAAGTTGTCTTATGTGCGATTCAACTATTAATCGAATTGGGCCCATTTCACAAGGTAACATTATACAGGGTGGTCTGTTAATAAGGTCAAGTCCTTTTTTTTTGCACTAAGGTCCTTTTTTTATAAATCATGTCTTTTTTTCACTTTTTTGGGTTTAAATTTAGAACGACACGGGTAATAATTTTTTTATGGAAATCATGTCTTTTTTTCACTTTTTCGCACTTTAGTCATTCTTTATTTTTGGGTTATATGCTCTTTTGGACAAAACTATGTCATTTGAGAAAAAAAAATATAAAATTTTCAATTTTTATATTTTATCTGATTATCATAATAGTTTCTTTTGAGGTTTCCAATCCTGACCATCTTGTGGCTGCAGTACGTGAGTTTTATTCGCCCTGTGATGATGCCAAAAGGCTCTATGAGTTAACGTCTCCCGGCGCCCATTTTTACGTGAAGTTAACGGTTAACGAAGAAATCCTCCTGTCCGATTTGCTTGATGGCTCGGTGCCCCTCTGGCCCAAGAGTTTTTTAATCCTTGCCCAGATTCCGACCACGATAGCCAATCTAGGCGAAGAACTGAATGTTGACCTGGCCGTCAATGCTGTAGTGGAAAACATTAATGAAATGTTGTCGAAATACAGGGTGGTTTTTTTAAACCCGACTCAGATTTGTATAAACTTTTGCGGCCACTTAAACGTTTTTAGTATCTATACAACACCTGCGCCGTTATGTTACCACCCATTATGTTATCAAAATTTCGTTATGTTACCACTTTTTTGGAATTTGATTAACTTCGATTTCCAATTATTTAACCGAACGCCCTAGCCCATTATAATGTTAACATATGTTAACAAAATTACATTATGTTACCAGCTTGTACGATTTAATGGTGGTAACATAACGGCGCAGGTGGTGTAGTATAATACCGTATACATTTCAAAACTTGATTCGGGTTAAAAGAAACCGCCACAGCGGGAATAAATCGCTAATTCGACAGCTACTGCAATATCGACTTAATGGGTTAATTCGATCGCGCCGTATTAGCGCGGCCTACCTGTTACTGTTGAGCATTTTTCTGGCGGATCCGGCGCGGTGCTTCACCGGTGACGATTTAACCGCCCGGCGATCGGGTCAATATACGAATTCAACGCTTCTTCAGTTCTGTCCACCTCAAATGCTCTGTCAACTATTAACAGAGAGCAAAACGCAACATTGGTTTTTTAGTTGTTTATCTTCATTCAATCTTATACCTGCCTCATTTGTCAAACGTCTCAACCTATATAAATGGTAAGAAATCGCAGGGAGTGTGGTAAGACATTTATATGAGGTCAGTTCACTTTTGTCATGCATGTAATTTTTTGTGACCTCGAAAAATTGACAAACAATAGTGTCCTCTTTTTTATAGAAATCATGTCTTTTTACACTTTTTTCCTACAGGGGGTCTGGTTATAAGGTCACAAGGTGTGACCGTTATAAGATCAAGTTATCTTTTTTGCACTAAGGTCAAGTCATTTTTAAGATCTTGTCGAAAAAAAAATATTCAGATGGTTATAAGGTCAAGTCAGTTTTTCCAAAGTGCATTAAGGTCAAGTCATTTTTTTTTTGGAGCTTGACCTTATAACCAGACCGCCCTGTATAAAATCATGTCTTTTTGAACTTTTCCCAAAGGTTTTATGGTGCCCTCCGTAAGGTCTTATACAGTTAAAAATTTCAAATGCTTATAAGGTCAAGTCATGTCTTTCAAAGTCCATAACCGCCAAGTCAGTTTTTTGGTCTGACCTTATAACCAGACCCCCAGTAATTCGCAATTACATTTGTAATTTGAAATTATTAATTAGAAGAGGTCTTATGTTACTATAGACCTTTAAACTTAAGTAAATTTTAATGAATTTTAACCATTTGTATTTCCAGGAGGGTTAAGGTCTAATATTTAGTTTGTCCCTGTTCCCGGACGCTCAATACAATTTCTCGGTAAACCTCATATCCTCGCACAACGTTTCTTCGATCAATGTAAAATGCGAAGCGACGCGGTCATTGATGCGAAGTGCCGTCCGTTCTGTTATCCTTCATCATTTCACAAATGTGCGTTCGCCATCGTACATATTCCTAGATGCAAATTTTATGCGATTTTTACTCGTTTCTTTTTCTAATGTCAAGGTGAGTGTAACGTGTTTCTCTTATTTTACACCTTTGTAACTATATTTATAGACTATATATTTCGATGGTATTCGTAAATAATAAAATATAGCCGTACAACGGTCACAACCGGTACTTAAAAGTTTTTTCTTAGTCCAAAAACGTGCAAAAATTTCTTGTTACGAGTTGCTATAGCATACCTATATAATACATGTATATAACTATATTATATAGTCTATAGCCTATATATAATATAGTTATAGACTGTATATAATATAGTTATGCTATAGCAATTCTTAACAAGAAATTTTTCACGTTTTTTGACTCAGAAACAACTTTTAAGTACCAGTTATGACCGTTGTAAGGCTATTTTTTATTATTTACGAATACCATCGGAATCATTATGACAAATTATTTCGATTGGTCCATTAAAGACCCGTACGGCTCACTTGAAACGTAATTTGACCCCCCATTTTGGGTCGTATTTCATTTTTTTTAAGTTTATCGCCACATTCAGACAAACCACTACGCCAAACCAGTAGTAGACAAACCAGTAATAAGTCGCCCATAAGAACTTTGAGCACATAAAACTCTATACAAGCCTCACTTTATGGGGTCACTCTAAAATGGGCTATCATTATCGCACGCCAAAAAGGATGTATTTTATATTAAATTAAATATTTTAGCTGCTCATAATGCTGATAACGGAAATCTGGTTTATGGATGATCACCTATTGTCAAGTGGGATAAATTTACAAAAGTCGATTCGTTTGCAGACCATTATTCGCGTACTAACCCTCAGTTTATATCATATGAAGACAAGTCGAGAAATACTGTCTGTCATTAAATTAATACACCGTTTATTTTGTGATTTTATTGAAATTCAATTGTTAACCGGCGTGTGTTTAATCACAAATCTAAAGAAGACATCTGATGAACTTTTATTTCAACATGTTCTTCACCTCATCCAGGTAATTTGCATCATCTTATTCAAATAATTTCAAAGAAGGAGTTAAAATTGTAATTTCTCGCAATGTATTTTTTTGTTCACTGGATCGACCTCTATCAGATAGACAACTTTTTTTCGTGATTTGAAGATCTTCGAAAATGACCTGACTCACCCTTTTTCTGTGATTTTTTTTCCAGGTCTAGCTCAAAAAGTATTTTCGTGGACCCTTAACGATAGCGATAATTTTTTTTTATTATATCGAGAAATATGTTTTATTATATATGTCAATAGAGTTTTTTTCCTTATTCGACTCGGGTCATCAGCAAATCAGACGTACAGGGGTGTTGGTTATAAGGTCAGCCATTTGTTCCGTTATAACTTATAAGCTTGAGCAAATCACGGGTCTATGACAAAAATGACTTTTATGCCATTTTGATAGGTTACTGAACATTGGTCATTTGATGGAATGAACTGCGCTCGTTTGTCCTGGAAGCAGCTTCGGGGCATGTTATTTAATCAGACTCGTATTCGACCTCACTTTCGTAGCCTAAAGAGCAGTTTCATCTTCTCTTCCGACAACAACATTCCTATGCTCGTAAGTCGGCCAACTTTACCAATCACGTTGTTTTAGCTTGCTACAAATTATTTCTGAAAAAATGCTATCCCACGAGAAGATCGTCGCCAGGGTGTCACATATTTTTTGAGATATTTGCAATTTTTAGCTTGGCTCGTAAAGAGGTTCTATAACTTATACAGGGTGGTTGGTTATAAGGTCAGCCATTTGTGCCGTTATAAGTTCAAGTCAGTTTTTTGCACTAAGGTCAAGTCCGTTTTTTCGGGCACTAAAGTCAAGTCCGTTTTTCAGGCACTAAAGTCAAGTCAGTTTTTTTTGAGTAGCATGCTTTTTGGGAAAAAATCTTAAAAATCATGTCTTTTTACGTGTTTTTTTTTTGGATGAAGACCTCCCACGGACGTTTAACCCCCTGGTATAATCATGTGCATAAATAATCAAACCACTCGATAAATGGGTGTGTAATCCCCACTGGGTATTATTTCTAAATTGGGCACTCGCTAAGACTTGAAAAATGTGTCCATTTCAGTATTTTTATTCAGATTCTTGCAATTGAACAAACCAATTGCTTTCCTGCCGAGTTTCGTCAAAAGTCTGACAGTTTCGATTACTTAGACGTGTTCAGGTAGGTAGACCATTTTTTAATACTATATTATATTATTATAGTAATAAATGTTTAAAATATATTAACTACAATTGAAGGGGATGTCATTGTTTTAGACCATTTTGAGATAATAATTTTGCGATTTTTTTGATCTCAAAAAATGGATTTTTTTTGTATAGCCTACAATCCTTAGTCTCAATACGGACGCACTCAATACGGATGATTGCTTCCAATACGGACGCTTTCCCCTAAAACAGTCGAAAAATGGACACTTTCTGATAATTCATTCCAATACGTACGCTATTTTCGAGAACCAAAAACGCCCGTATTGGAAGTAAGGCGTGTATCATTGTTTTCTGCTAGACCTATATTGAAAAGACAGTTTATTAGGTACCGTTCAAAACCATTCACTTTTCTTAAATTTCCATCTAAAATTTTGAGGTAACTAATCGTCCTTAATATCTAAAATTTGTTTTGTCCTGATCCATATAAATTTTTAGTTCAATTTTTTGGTAGATTTGACCCCGTTGATGGGTTTGTGTTAATACATTTAAAACTTATTCAGATATATTTTAGGCGTCTTTTCGATTACTGCGATTCCAGACTTGAAGAAAAATCAAATGACTTTTATGAACGGTTAGACCGAAATCTCGAGTTTAAAAAGTTCACCGATCAAACTAACCGCGCCGATTCGTTTAAAATCCAGTCGCATACCGCCTCTGAAATTCGCGGTCTCATTCGGCAACGGTTAAAAATCGTCAAAACAGAAAATCCCTCTCCAATGGACATTGCCAAACACTGCCCAGAACTGCGGCAACAGGTTAAAGAAGATGCTAAAGAAGAGCCTTTAGAAATAAAGCATGAAACACACAATATAAAATTTGATGCACATGCGATATCACGAAATTTTAATTTTAATCATCAACTAAAAAACGAGGTTGTTGATTTGCCGAGCGTCGTTTAATACTGTTTAACTCCTATCATTCAGGTTTCTAACTGTGCTTTCATATAATTGGTCTCTAATAAACACTGCCAAGTGACGCCGAGTGTATTTTGAACAGGACTGTCTGCATGTCCATCTTTCTAGTTGATTTTATTTATCTAAAAATCGGGTTGGCCATAAGGCAGTCATAAGACAGTGTTTCGGGGATTTATTTCATTTACAGTCATTACTCCTTTTTCGGACGTTTTCGGTTCTCGAAAATAGCGTCCGAAAAAGGAGTATCGTCACAAAACGGGTCATTTTTATATTAGAATGGCCCCATTTTGGCCGAAAAAGCGTCCGAAAAAGGAGTAAGGACTGAACAGGGGGGTCTGGTATAAGGTCAGAAGCCGTGACCGTTACAACGTCAAGTCAGTTTTTTAAACAAGCAACAGATTAAAATCATACTATTTGGATAAAAATTCATGTCTTTTTACATTTTTTTTCTATAAAATCATGAGTTTTTGAACGTTTTTCCCAACACTAAGGTCTAAGGGTGGAAAAAAAAGTACATTGACTTTTAAGGACTTTATAATCATGTGCATAAATAACCCTCGGTAAATGGGTGGGTATTATTTCTAAATCAGGCACTCGCTAAAACTTGAATAGTTAAATGGCAGACAGTCTTGCGCCGTGTTTATTTATATTAGCGTTGGAAAGTTAGCAGTTGGTCATTTAAATTTTGAACTTAACAGTTGTGTGATAATACTTCTCACTTTTAGCAGCAATAAATGAGATTTGTAGTTAGCGTGTATTTTATAGTGCTTAGGCACTTAAAGTGCTATGTACTTAGGCACTATGGCTCAGTCATTTGGACCGGGATAAGGTTTTGAGTTTTTCTGAAACAAGGTCAACTCATTTTTTTTGAGAAAAAAGTCTTTAAATTCATGCCTTTTTTACGTTTTTGTTTTTGTTTGATGAAAACCCCCAGCACACAATAATCACTAAGACTTTAACTATTGTTAAACCATTTCAAGTACAGATACGAAGGTTTTTGAAACTTTGAACGAACGCTCTTTAAAATATAAAATAATCACGATTTTTTACTCTTCAGGATAAATTTTTAGGGGTTTTGTCGAATATTTTGTTAGCCATACAATCAGAAACACTTGCGGGAATAACCCAAGCTGTATTAGATTGTAATTCTCACAATATTTTGTAGTAAAGCGTTAAATTACACAAAATGGATTTTTCGACATCAAAGTTGACAAAAATTATTTATTTAACACAAAGTTTGAAGTTAATTTGGAAATAAAGTACTACACCTTGTCTAAGAGAGTCGAGGATATTTTATCTGGTAGCAGTTATCAAACATAGACTCAACGAGTGAAACGTCTTTTGGAACTTGCAGAAAACAAAATTTGTGACTAAATTTGAAATATCGTGGGATTGTGTCTTCGTTTTTTTTTATTTCTTTTAGTAATTTGTTTTTTTTTTCAATAAATGTCAATAACACCACCTGGGCAGTTACCGGTTTGTGGCCGAAACGTTTAAATATATATAAATATTTCGTCAGATTTTTGTAATATTTCGTCATTTACATTTTGGCAAACCCGCCTACACACTGGGCAGTTATGTTACCATTTTTTCCCTGCGCACTTTAAGTAATATAATAATTTGCTGTTTTTTGCCTGCGTAATTATGTAACTGTGATTTACAATGTAAGCCCATAAAGGACGTTTTTCGGACGTCCGTCTAGCGTTTGTCGACAAACGACGTTCGTCGGGCGGTCGTCCGCGGATGTCAACGAACGTCCGACGTGCCTAACTCTAATTTCATAGCATTTATAGCATTTTCACAAGACTGCAGTCGACTGGTCAAATTTCACGAGAAAAAACTTATACGCAACTAGGGTGTAAAATTGGCTTGGGACTGATTTTTTTTTTTGCATGATTGTCCCCCTAAGGATTATATGCCACTTGGGAGTCCCAAGTGTCTCCTACGGTTTAAATTCTTTCACACGTAAATATTTCGATGCCGTCCGGACGCGTCCCGCCAAGTAAGTCCCTTCGGAGTTAAGTTGTTCGCTCGTTTCAATTGCTTCTGTATTTTATAAATAACACACCGCGCGATAGCGCTTTTCTTTCCATTACGTAAACTTTTACAGAAACTTTACCCATTTCAAAATAATATTTGACAGAAAAATATTTTTTTGCGAGTTGTCGCGACATAAGCATGTTTTGACTCTAGGCAGAAAACAAAAAGAGAAAGACGGTGTTCAGGTGATGCGACAGACAGAAAAAAAAAGAACAAGACTTTCTTATGTTTCCATCTCCGATTTCGTTGTATATTGGAATATGAGTCAATAATTGGACTTTTTTTTGCCCATTGTGAATCATCTTTCAAATCGAAACTTACAGAGAAAAAAATAGGAGGGAAAAGTCTGTTATTAAAAACCGTCTAACGAAGACCTCTGGTAGGTCTTGTAAACTATCTTATTTGATGTGAGATAATGCTTTATACAGTCAAGATCGCATAATTTGCACCTACTTTACCCAAATATATTTAATGTGCTCATATATTTTTTCCATGAAAAAACCCTCCAAATATTACGAGAAAGGTTTTTTTCCGAAAAAAACATGACCGAACATTAATAATATTCTGATAAAATGGGTGCTCAGTACGGGATCCTTGACTGTAGCAATTTTTATCTGCAGATAATCGAGATCTGGGCGTTAAGTTACAAACTCGCTTAACCAATAGCCTATTGGCAAATTGCTATTATAGGGTTTCACATGAAACCACCATAGCGTAGGCGTGTCACTTTACAACACTTTACCGTACAGTAGTGTCTCGCGAGTCTGGATTCCAGACTAAAAAATATATTTTTAGTTGTCTTGAATTTAAGGCCTGGCGACAAAACTGCTTTACTAATTTTTTGGTAACTTTAAATAGTCTTTTTTGACACAGCTACCGCATGGCAACGTATAATATTAAGAGAACATGCTTTATCACATCCGCTAGATGGCCAAATTGTATTATGCACTAAGAAATAATTGAATATCCTTCCAGGACGCTCACATCGTAATGTTAATAAATTTCAGGGCGAAAGTTCATTTTAGCACTTTGTACGTTATTCTGGAAATATGAAATGTTTGAATAATGAGTTAGTCAAATATAATTTATGTCTCTTGGCTTCGTCTGTAAACGGATATCTGATTGTTTGTTGGCCGCTGTTCAAAACTACTCTTGGTCGCTTAAAGAATAATAGGAGTCTCGTATTCTGAGCGACATTTATTATGTTTTTAGCGAATTTATAATTTAGACTTTTAAATGTTTGACTACGAAGTTGATCGGTTCCATGGCGTTATTGTAAAGTTAAAGTCAGAGTTGTAAATGGTTTTGTTAATGTAAGTTTATAACACATGTATTCATTTTGTTAAGTAATTTTAAACATCGGTACTAGCTAAATAATAGTTTGGCATGAATGGTAGCTGGTTCGAATCCCACAATTATCCACCATTTTTAGCGTGATGCTTAATTTAGACTCTACACCAGGGCTTGGCAGAATCCGTTGTCATTTCTGGCTTGGCCTGGCCTAGCTTAAGTTTGAATTTTTGTTCAATTGGCTTGGCTGAGCTTAATGAAGCCCATAAATTTTACTGGCTTGGCTTAACTTAACCACTCTTGCCGAGCCCTGCCCCAAAGTGTTACAGGTTCTTCACCTAAATACGACCGTTTCGGAAAAGAAAGTGTTTTTTTTTAACTTTCGTTTAATATGTCATATTTGGCAAGATAAAATGTAGCAAAGGGAAATTTTGTTGGAACCTTAATTTGAAAATTTATCATAATTACTAAAAAAATTGTAACACGCCATTTATCAACTTTTCGAACAGGACTTGGAGGATGACGCCAAACGGACCTTCCCATCTGACCTAGAACAAGTTTGGTAAACCGTTGGGATTGACCGCGGCATTCGAATTTTAAATGTTTTTAGGCGCTGGCAGAGTGGAAAAAGGATAAAAAGAGAGCTGTTTGGTTTTATGTGCCGAGTGCGCTCGCAATACTGATTCCAACACTGGTCGAACGTGGCTTTGACTTTCATCATGCAAAGCCCGGACTCGCGGTTTTACTAACGTGGCTCCCGGAAGATGAAGTCAATAATGTTCCTCAATATCCATTCACATTTATTGGTAAAAAAAAGTTAAAAAAAAATAAAAGGGGAGGTGACGATCTGTTCCCTTTCAAATATAGTCAAAAATAAAAGCCGCGTTTTTTACTAGGAACAGATGGGGAATCTGGTGCAAATATAATTACAGTTGTATCGCCCATATCGTGACCAAAAATTCCATATATGGACTTATTTCAGGCCTTATAACTCATATGGTCGGTATCCCCATATCTTGACAATTTTGTCAAAATATTTTACTAGTTAAAAATAAATACTTATTAATTTTCCACATTAAATGTCATCATTTTATATTAAATAATCCTAAAACTGTTTTTGGTCATTCATAGAGGTAGTCCAACAGTCGGTATTCCCATATCTTGACAAAAATCCCATATCTTGACAGATTATAGGCCCTATGAATCATAGGCTATGAGTCACGCGAAAGTATCAAGATATGGACTAAACAAGTGTATTCGATTTTTTCAGAGATGAAACTAAAAATTTAGGCGTTGGAGGCTTGGTGATTAAGAATGATGAGGTGTTAATGGTAAAAGAAAGATTTGGAATGAGCTCTTGGAAGTTACCTGGAGGTCATGCTGACCCCACTGAGGACCTTGATGTTGCCGCCATACGTGAGGTCAAAGAAGAAACGGGTATTAGTACGCGATCCATTGGTATTGTTACAATGCGCCATACCCATAATTTACCTGTTTCGTGTAAGTTATTATTTTCTTATGACTAGCACTATTTTAGCACTACACTATCATCACACTAGCAACATACTAGCATTACATTAGCATCACACTAGCACCATACTAGCACTACACTAGCAATACATTAGCACCATACTAGCACTACACTAGCATCACACTAGCATCACTAGCACTACACTAGCATCACACTAGCAATACACTAGCACCATACTAGCATCACTAGCACTACACTAGCATCACACTAGCAATACATTAACACCATACTAGCACTACACTAGCACTACACCAGGACAACTTTTCTCCCCCAATTGAGCTGTTAAGTAAAGTATTGTTTAGCTCACAATTGCTCTGACATCTATGTCATTATTTTGCTTGAAGCCACAGATGATACCGAGAGTGTTCAGCGGCAACAGAATGAAATTCAAGATGCCAAGTGGTTAAACATTGAAGAAATTTTAAATGGCGATGAGGTCCATGAACACAATAAAAATTTTATTCGCGAAGCTCTTAAATGCCGGTAAGGAATAACATGAATTGGTCATGTCTTAATTTAAGATGTATACCGCATTTGCCCTGTAGACACCCTAACTACGGCCCTTACGCAGATTGGCACAAATCGAAAATGGAGAAACCTGAAAACGCATAAAATTTTCTGCACGGAAAAATAAAATTATCTAAAACTCAAATAAATGATGCGAAGATTACTTTGATGACATAAAAAATTGAAAAAGAAGACACGTTTTGGCGCTAGAGAGCATTTTAGAGACTATTTTCGGCAAGTGTTCTCGGTTTTCAGGTTTCTCAATTTTCGGAGTTCTCCATTCATGAGTCATACGGTATGACTAAAAGTTATTAATTCAGGGACGAGGGAAGAATTATTGCGAAACACGAAGAAATATTCAAATATGGAAAAGTTTCTCGCTCAATGACGATGTGGACAAATAAAGCTTGTATTGAAAACGGAAAATCTTAAATTAATTTCTGTTTTCAGGTTGTTGTGGACGTGATTTATGTGCTGTGTACTTAAATAAATTAGAATATCTACTAAATTAAGATACAGAATGTACGTAATCATTCGTCATATAACAACTGCATAGTCTGTATGCAGCATAGTTATAGCAGATTTTGAACGGTGTGAGTGATACTTGTGTGGGTCGTCAATTTGTCACCGAGCTCGACGCGGGTCGTATAATAGATACGAGCGAGTACTATTTAAAACCTACAAGCGAAATTTGCTCGGTGACATTTTTTCCACACACCAGTACAAGTGGTAAAATGAGGTGTTTCGTAATTTATTCGTTTTTCCCGATTTTTACTGTTTTGTCAGATTTTTTAACATAAAATTAATACAAAGTGAACATTTAGTTTCTAAATTTTATAACTTAAATATACGGTAAAGAAATGAAATATCGTCTATTCTTATTTAAGTTTTACATGCCGTAGTCAGATAAAACACATTGTAACTCCTAAGAGCCATTTTTGTCGTGTTTTTGTCGAATATGAAAGTTGGGAGGGCTACAAACTGGCGGGCAAATTTTTTTTTGAGGGGATAGAACTGCATTCGGGGATTCCGAAAATGATTCTAAAATTTTGTTTGGACCACTGTTTTTCGAGATACCGGTCGGTTTAATTTTGTTGAAAATATTTTTTTTCGCCAAATTTGTGCTCAATCGATAGAACAGACCACGAGCGACATTTTTTCTCATTACGACGACACACGTTTAGTTGCTGGTTTCGGAGATACCGGTCGTTTTAATTTTGGTTTTAATTTTTGCTAATTATGCTCAAAACGCTCCAAAACTTACTACACTACCTAAAAAGTCGAAACTCAATTTCAAAACTCAAAATAGTAACAAGGTATTTGTACGACCTTGAAATTTAATCCAAAACCCTAACCCTACGAATTATTAGTCTCTAGGTGCTTTAAATCAGAGATGTAAAAGTTCTGTTTTTTCGCAGAACTTGAAAATTTCAGAACAGAACACCAATAGAACAAAAGAACGTTCTAACACCTTTTGGGCCATTTTCCATCACGAGACAAAACAGAACGGCCATTTAGAATGTTTTTTCGTTCTATTTAAAAAAACGTTCAAAAATGCGTTCTGGGCATTTTTCCATCACATATACAAATAATTCGACTAATTTTTTTAATCTGAGAACGAAAAAACGAACGAACGAACGTTCTCAAAAATAGAACGTTTTTTTCGTGCAAAAAATCCTATCACATGAACTGAACGTTCTATTGTCATCACACGAAAATTGGAGAACCATCACAAAATAGAACGAGCGTTCTGTTCTGTTCTGAAATTTAGAACAGAACTTTTACATCTCTGGTTTAAATCATCTGTTATTTGTGTATGCGCAGTTACTTGCGACAGGAAACCTGACTTGATCCAAAACCCTAACCTTACGAATTATAAGTCTCTAGGGTGGTTTAAAACATCTGTTACTTGCGTATGCGCACAGTTACTTACGACACGAAACCTGACTTGATCCAAAACCTTAACCCTACGATTTATAAGTCTCTAGGGTGATTTAAATCATCTGTTCCTTTTTACCAAAACTAAACCGACCGGTATCTCGAAAACCAGCAACTAAACGTGTGTCGTCGTAATGAGAAAAAATGTCGCTCGTTGTGTGTTCTATCGATTGAGCACAAATTTGGTGAAAAAAAAAATATTTTTACCAAAACTAAACCGACCGGTATCTCGAAAACCAGTGGTCCAAAAATATTTTTAAACACTTTTTTGGAAATTTTTTTGGAAACACTTTTTTGGAAATTTTTTTGCCCGCCAGTTCGATTCCTCCGAAAGTTGGCGTTTTCGTAGTCAATTAAGAAGCCACCCAACGTAATTCCTATAAGTCGAATTGGCCGGTTCCTGCAGGATTTTGTTCGAAATATTTGACTAAAATATTGGACTAAAATTGCTTACCTATTTTATAAAAAAATGATATTTATCAGAAATTATGTGATGATGTCATGTTTGTATCATACTCGTAAAACAAAACTGATTTAATTCAATTGTATCATGTCTAAATTTTGTTTTGGCCAAGTGGGTGCTTGAAAGAAAGCAAAAAGACACGTATCCTGCTCCTAGTCAACATAGCCCTGAAATAATTTGCCATGGAATTATACAGTATGCGGAGACGCATGAGCAAAGAGCCACCATTTGAGCCGCTTATGCAGAGCTTTCACGAGTCCAGGTAGAGAATGGGAGATTTAAGACATCTGTGCTGGTCACTTTTGTTTTTTGACTTTCGAAAAACAAAAAAGTTACGCTAATTTCGCATTCCGACTGAACCCCGAAACGCGTAAATTTTCAGATTTTTCACGATAAAATTTCAGACGAATTGAAGGACTTCAACCCTAGACCAGACGATAAGATATCGAATACGATAATATCGTCAGTAGTTACCTTCAACTTTTTTTTGTCTAAAACTCAGAAGGTTTTACTTTTGGTACAACTATTCAGAATACCGATTTTTTTCTAGAATTATCAATATCGCTGGCGAAACATTTATGCCACAAATGCATAGCACCAAAGTAGCACCCGGTGCACTGTGGGTGTTCTCGTGCAGGTCCAGATTAAATTTTCAAGAAACTCGCGGGAGCACTTGGCACATTTGAAATTAATTTTTTTCCATAAATTTTCAAGTCTTTGTTTTGCACCTCTTTTGTAGATCAAAAATTTTCAAAAAGAGCATTTCAAAAATAAAGAGACGTTCAAGAACGAGACCTTATGAGTAATGAGTAATGACCAAAATTATAGTAATCCTACTATTATTTTTCTCTTTATAAATTATAGACTATAATTTATAGTGTCCGGGTCCCTAGTTTCTCGGTCCTTAGAAAAGCAAACAAAAAAATAGTTTATTGTTTAAAAATCAAAATAATTATAATTTTAATAACTCTCCATATAATCAAGAGAAGTGAATCTGAAGTAAAATGAAAAATTAGAAAGTACAAAATAGAATAAATACGGACAATTTTAATCGAAGACCGATAGCCTATCGGCGATAGGTCTTATTTATACGGTCTAAGAAACTTGAAATTACGTAATTTCGTAATTTCATGATACATTAATGGATACATACTACTAAGTAATAGTATCAGTGGGGAGGGTATTTGAGTTTTTACGGTACGAGTACATAAAATCAACCAGTGAATTTCAGCATGTTGATACTCGCGAATAAATATTTTTTCATGAAATTTCAGTGTCTCTTTTTTGGTTTTCTTCTTCTTATTCGACGGCAAAAACAATGAAGAAAACAAAGAAAATTAGACTTGTGTTATTATCTTTCTGTTTTTCACTCATCTATTCTCATTTTGACTTCAGTTCACATCCCACTTCAGTCACCACTAAGATCATGGAAAAGGCCCTTCTTGGGTTGGGGTAAATTTCCCGGGTCTCTACCGGATTAAAAATATATTTTAAAGACTATTGTTTGTCGCTCGGCTCTCAAGGTGTACCGTTTTTATTTCTCGTTTTTTGTGTGTCAGATAGATGAGATTATAATCTCAGTTTTTTGATAAGAATGGGAGACGAGCATAAAATATGCCTAATCCGCATTATGGCAATTTTGCATGACATGTTCCATTTCTAATTTTTGTAATAATTTGTTTACAGTTTGTTGGTGTCTAAGTGGTTGACCATTTGGTGAATATCAGTTAAATAAAATTCTATAGTTTTCGGTACTCGTAACCGTCTCATGTCTCCAGTCATCGACTCTCAATTAGCGGACCTAATCATTAAAACAATATTATTCATAATTCAATAACTTGAAAATAACTGAAAGTTCTAGTAAGACTAAAGAGAAAAAAAATATAAAATCTGGATTTGTAAAGTTTCGCTATTATGTCGTCAATAAAATTGAGGTTGGTGCTGTACCATTTTAGTAACGTCTAAATGTCTTCGAAATTTACTGTGTGGTTCAACAATTAATAAGACAGAGCTTATTTACCCGCTTGTTTATGCTGGAACAATATAAAACTGCGTGCCGAAATTTGCTCTGGCCGATTTTTTGTTGGACCACACAGTATACGTTTGTTCATGGGAAATATTATAATGTTATATCTAAGTTATCTTCTAGATTAGAATAGAGGAAAGTTTGCAACTGTTATTTTGTAAATAACGATTTCATTCTGTCATAATTGAGAGATCTGAGTTGTTTTGATTGATCGAGATTTTACAATCGATTTTTTAGATTTTAACTTCTAGTAGCATTAGTAAAAATAACTCCCAGTTGGATCCAGTAATTAAAAGAGGTCCAATAAATCCATTACCATATTTCATTGCAAGTTGAAAAATGCCTTATTTGCCGTTTGGGTAAGTTACGTAATACTTGCTATTTTTGTTTGATTTACATTTTAGATTCAGCTTCATACTCAAATACGATACAAGTTAGATTCTATTTTAAAATCTTTTTGGGGTTCAAATTGAACTGTCAACGACATTTTATATAAAACCAGAAATGTCATAAATGTCATAAACTTCAAGTAGAGTTTTCGAGGATGCTAAAATTTTGTAGCATTTTTTTAGCCTAAAACTTTATATTTCATCACAGTGATGCTGAATTATTAAATTCCTTGAAATTGTAAATCGGAATTTTTCGTTGCCTCGTTGGCTTTGAGCCGCTCACCCTAGAAGAAGAAGAGCTTCTGATTGGCTTGCCTCCTAAAATTATTGATACTTATTATGACGATCGGTTACGTGATAATTTACTGCTAGGAGCTGCCAAGACAATATTATTTTACTCGCAATAGGAATATTTTTATATTCTCAAAAATAGCATCTCTTTTTAGCTGAATTAATTAATTAAGTCGACATTTTTGGACGTTTTGAACACATTTTTGGCACAAAAGCCCTTGTAGGGAGCGTTTGTGAGGGCTATAAATAAGTTTTGTTTACTTTTTAGTGATGCTATTCAACGATTATCGGGAAGTTGGAAACAGATCGAACAGAAAGGTCTTGACCAATTTTTAGAAGCATATGGGCTTGGTTGGATGAAAAGAGCAGTTGTAGTTAAATGTAACCCCGTCGATACAATCAGAATTATGGATGATACTGTTACAATAAGTTACTTGGGTAAATCACGTGTTTTATAAGGTTCAAATCTTTTGAAATGTGTACTACATTCTCAAATGAAAAGAAAAATGACCGTGTATGGAGAAGGTAAAAGTTTAACAGTATTAAGATGTATGATCTAACCTACGCGTTTTAATAAAATACTTTAAGTAATAATATTATTATGTTACAAGTCCCACCGCCTTTACGGGCTTTTTCAACGAAAAAAAATGAAAATTCCTTCACATTGAGAACCCGGTACATATTTCAACTTATATTAAGACCGCTATAGTCCAGCTATATGTAAATTGATTTTAGCTGTCGGTGTGATAAGCGGATCTAATACGTACAAAATTGGTGGCAAAACACAGATTAAAAACTATCTTGGGGAAACTGTGAATGCCGATTGCAAAATTGAAAATGAAGAAATTATTTTAACGTTGACTGGTGGACAAACAGGCACAGTTAGTATTACTCGGAAGCTTGTCAACGATCATCTTCATGTTGAACAGGTAAACTACAACCACTACCCAGTTACACCATTCGTTACTTTAACACGACACCACTGTCTTCAAAAAGGGTTTTTCAAGGTCTGTTTTCACGAGCATTTACAGTCTCTAATCCCATAAAGGGCATTTCACTTATCCGTTAAGGGACAAACGTCCGTCAAGGGTTCAGTAGTGTGTAAATAGTGTGTAAAACAAATATCATTTTTACATAATGGACTTAGGGCCTTATATTATGATGAATTCTGTAACCCAGTACTAACCAGGTATGATTTAGAGCTTAATGGAGAAAAAAGTGACTGCTACAAGAATCTTCCAGAGAGTAAATTAATTTTCCTTTTTTTATTCCTTACTGCAACTTTAACAAATACATTTTCTATACTGAATATGTTTTTATTTTTGAAAGGCAACACATATCTTCATTAATTTTAATGCAGTACTTCTTGTGAAATGTTGGATTCGCTTGTTTAAATGGTTATAACATATAAGGTTTTCCAACCTTATTGTAAGCGTAACAAAAAAGGAAGAAATTCTTATATGTTTGTTCGCGTTGTTATGGTAACGCGGCCAATTAAAATTGGCAGCGCGAGACAATTAAGGTGTTACGCTAACAATAAATTTTCCAATGTGCTTTCAAAGTTAACTCAGTAATTTTGCCTTGAAATTATAGCCACCCCTCGTGTTCTAAAATGACATTTTTGGAGCCCGGACACATCGTACCTAATACACTGTAAATATTATAAATGCGTTTTTTCGAAAGATTTTTATTATTCTATTAAATATCAGGTGGGTGATCACTATATTTATTGAGGTTGAGTTCTATATTGATATAATGCCAACGATTAGGTTGATTTGTCAGTCGCTCCCAAATTTCATTCTCAATAGGCCGTCCTTCTATTGTCGGCTCCAGTGGAAGGCAAAATGGCGGACCGATTCGGTTGTTACCAATCAGTTTATTCGCCATAACTGATTCCATATTATAAACACTGAAAAAAATTAAGTTTCGCTAAAAAATTGCTGCGTTAACTCCCAGGGGGCAGTGCGTGTATATAGACACGCAACTTATTTTTTCGTCGATTTAAGGCATCTGGAGGCCCCGTAGGGCAAAACGGGTATTGCTGACCCCATCAGCTTTTCGAGAAAATTCGATTGGCGGTGTTTTTTTTGCGTAGGTTGGAGACTTCAAACAGCTCTCTAGGGGGCCTTGATGGCCCAAATCAATTTCTGAATAGTCAGATCGACGTAGTTTGCCGAGCTCTACAACTTGGTTTTACCAGTTTTTTTAATTGTTGTGAATTTTTTAAGTGCGTGTTCATTTACACACATTTCCCCCCTACGGGTTCCCAAAAACTCTTTCCCCATGAGAGTTAACCAACGTTTTCAACACCGTTTAATAAGTACTGGCGTGGGTAACGAGTTTGTCATCGAGCTGAACGGGTCGTATGTTGATGAGTCACATAAGTCAATATACGACGAGTACCCTATCAGTTCGGTGACAAACTGGTTACCCACGCCAGTAGTACCTTATATGTAAGCCCGATGTTCGCATAATAGACGGTTTCATAGAATTAAATACGAATAGGTGATTAAATTCGGGATTTTGAGGATCTGGTTTGTTTTGCGTGGGCGATTTCTGCTTCCCCCGGACGCCGGGAAATATATGAACTTTGATAAATGGCCACCGCGCCATCATGGCTAAATTAGTACCGGTTACGGCTACACATTCCAGCTGGGTCTCTTCTTCCTTATAGCGTAAGGCAATGCGTATGGTTCCACGGTATGTTAACCGGTGGGCGTCAGTTGATGGGACGAAATCGTGAGGGCCGGTCATTGCGTGATATGCCGTTTCGGCATACTGATCAATTGCGTCCAAGCATACTGATACGCCAGACAATATTTGATTTCTTCCTAGAAACGATGTTAGAATCCGTAAGTTAACTTCTTAAGTGATGGTAAAGGGGTTTGTAAATATCGAACTGTGGCTCAAAGATAGAAATTGAAAATGAAGAAAAAGTGAGCGGATATCGTTACGACTTTCATTGTTTATGTTAACTTTGGAGCGCACTCAATTCATCACCAAAAAACGCGATTTTGGATATCCGTATAAATATAAAATGATTGGTCTAGTCTCTAGGAGTTAAACAATTGTAATTTACAGAGTAGTCCTGTAAAGTTGGACAGAAAAATCCGTTTTTTGTTGAGTAATCTCAACTCCAGCGCTCCCGACTGTGTCAAATGGACATACGGTTACGGTTTTAATACTTTGGTACCCCTTTTGATCGGAAAAATTGGAGTCAGGCATCTAATTTAATCTCCGGTTAACCGGACGTTAGTCTTTACAAACATAACCGTGATAAGCAAAACAAGCGAATACAAAAATCCGAGCTCTAATAGGTAATTTAGCAAAATAAATGAAAATAGTGCCATATGGCACTGTCGGGAGCGCAACAGGATATTAAAAAATGGGAGCGCAGGTGTTAATCCCATACCTACGGGATTGAGGTCCCATAATTGAACTTGAAGTGATTTGCTTGCGAGCTCCATGACGTCAACATCAAAATATAAAAAGGAATTGAAAATTGGCGTTCTTTGGCGATGACGATTAACGGCGACCTTGGTTTTTCTTTTCTTCTTATCTGGCATTAAATAAACTAAATTCTTATTTTACACATTAGGTTAAGCTGTCAAAGCTTGAAGCGGATTATATTAAAGTTATCTAATGCAAAGCTAATGAAAAGATTCGTGGCTTATTACTGTAGTTATTCTAAACAAGAAACCACATCTGCCCGTTATTATACACTTTATACGTCGCGGCGAAAAGTTTGTAAATAACAAGAAAAATGTACAAAAAGCCGCTTCATAATGACGAATTTCGTCAAATTCTATTATAGAATTGTTAAAAAGTTTTTGTTAAACAAGTTTTTGACACCTATCGGAAGCTTTTCAAAAAAAACTTACTAACGGTATTATTATGAATTTAAAAATTATAAGTTAACAGGTCTTATGTCCTGGGGGTCACTGTGTGACGATCATCACACAACCGCCGCAAATATAAAATCGCTAATAGAAAATTTTGGAACAAAAATTCGTTTTCAAAAATCTTCTTGATGTGACTATGAAGACATGAGATGATTTTGTTATTGGTCTAGATGTATTAGTCATGCTGGAATACCCCGTTAATCAATTTTTGCAAAGAATTTTATCCTTTAAAAACGTTATACGAACACCTGTGACCCACTGGTTATAGGCGAAATTCATACCGTATTTTAACTCCAAGCTAAAATTTATATGGGTTTTTGTATGTACTATTAGTTAAACTAGATGTCACCTTATTTCTGCCATAACTTATGGCCCATAAGAAGACGAAGAAGCTAATTAATATTTTGTTTTTTTTTTTGGAACGAAACCACTAAATCATTTTTTTTTTCAAAACCACGAAAAAATAATGTCATAACTTATGACTCATAAGTTAACCGCAAATTTCATTAATTATAGGCTATAATTTATAGCGGCTTGATTAGCAAAAAGTGTGGGTTTCAAGACATTAATATGAAACTGACTGAATTTATGTCCGAAGATTATTGTGCGGGAATCTAGCCTCAGACTTAGTCAGCCTATTCTCAATGAATGACAAATTTTCTGGATTAACTGTGATATATTTTGTCAGTTGTATCCTAAAATTTTTAGGTTTAACCCGAAAGAGAAATTGGTTAAAAAGCTGTTGACGACGTTCAATCTTGTCTTTATATAAAATAAACCGTAAAATTTACCATACCCAAAATTAATCAAAAGTGTGCTATATGGTCCCGTCGAGACTGACACGTAGTATTATTATCGGACCGCCGGAGGTAATAGCTTGCGTTCCCTAATTAAAAAAATGTTCAAAATTACACTAACCTTTTACATACGGATGTGATGCCATCGGATAGGGCGGAATCTCTATACAATCGACCACATTAAAAATAAGTCTATTTCCATTTTCAAAGTCAAACTTGACCGAGAAGGAAATCTGGCCAAAGGAAATGCCGGAGGACTCCTCCGAGCAGGACTCGGTTTGACTCTGAATTTCCTCTGCGATGCTGTTCATATAGATTTCCATCTCGCCGCCGCCTATCGATCTATCCAGCTCTTGTTCAGTTTTTCGACCATTTGATTTTCCATTTTGCTGCACGTTTTTTTCGCTCAATGGATCATCATTTTCTGCTGTCTCTACTTTTGCGTTTTCGTTTCGTTTCTCGCCTCCATTTTGCTGCTCTGAAATAATTAGCTGCTTGTCGCCAACTTTTGCGTCGAGCGTTTGTTCATTTGACAATGGCGCCGGGTCAATCGTTGACTCGTTTGCTCCCGCAACGGGTTGGATGTTCACACTGAATTTCAACTTCTTGACCCTTTTTGGTTACACAGATTATTACAACAGTCCACTAATTAAGGAGTGGGGTAATGTGGCGACCATTTGTGGTCGCGAAAAAACCCGTTTATGACTACTTTTGCGACCAAATGTGTGGTCTCGAATTGTTGTTAAAAATATGGTCGCGAAATGGTGTTTTGGGTGAGGTTTCGCGACCATTGTTTTTAGGTGGGGAAAAATGGTCGCGAAACCTTGCTAAAAACAGCATTTTGCGA
>SCLG01000030.1:369090-384737 GCA_004367875.1 Oikopleura albicans
AGTGCTGGACCGCACTTCTCACGTGCTTTGTTTATGCGACAATCACACGCGCTGATTTGTCGCTGTGCTCACTCAGACGCGCCATTCGGCGGATGATTTTACGGAGGAAAAGTTAAGTTCGCATTTGCGTTACAATCTCTATGTGCCTCATTTAAATTGCTCCCGTTTTCCGGGCGAAGAGAAACTAACACTGCGCCAAAACGAACGTAAAAAGTGTATGGTAAAGTTCATTGTAATTTCATGCATAGTATTTTAGACTCGTTAGATGTGTAGGTTTTTTGGAAATGGTAAATGCTATTTAGAGACCCCAAAATGCATTAAGAAATGTAAGTTTCGTTGGATTTTCTGAATATTTTCTAATACAATTATGTTAATATAAAAACTATCCATAAATTAATATACCTTCATCGGTATCGTCATCGGTGTCGTTATCGGGCACGCATTTCTTATCTTGGACTATGAAACCATCATCGCAAGCTAAACATAAATATTTTAGAAAGATGGAGTGAAGCGGAGTTAATGTTTCGCTTCAATTTGTTATTTACTCAACGTAAATAACCCAGCTGATTTTAATCTATTCAACCCATTCAATCTGGAACTAATCAATCTAGGTCACACCTAACTGTAAACAGTTACCACGTGACGGTTTTCCAGTATAAAACTCTGCTCAACTTTCTACTC
The DNA here is from genome assembly GCA_004367875.1 of Oikopleura albicans. Classification (NCBI taxonomy): domain Eukaryota; kingdom Metazoa; phylum Chordata; class Appendicularia; order Copelata; family Oikopleuridae; genus Oikopleura; species Oikopleura albicans. The sequence goes on from SCLG01000030.1 coordinate 369,772, forward strand.
TGCATGCACTCTGCGTAGCTACGCTTACTCAACGTTGAATAAACTATGATAGATTTTAATACAGCATAGTCCATAAAACTAACTATGCTTCAGGAGGACCAGTTATGGTCAGTTCACAGGATTCTGCGGGCAAACATTTGGTTTTACTAAAAATGGGTTTTTATGGGTTACTTACGATTACAGTCAAAACTGCCCTCAGTGTTCGCACAAACAGTGTCTGGTTGAAGAAGACAAGGATACATAAGAACCTGGCATTCGTCAATATCTGTACAGTTGTTATCGACTAATTTATAACCTTCTCCGCAATCTGAAATAATGTCATAAATAATGTCTAAACGTTAAATCAAGACGGTAGTATTTCATGGAAGTCCGGGAAATTGCTCCAAGTTTTTGGAGCCAACAGAAAATTAAAAGCTACCATAAGTTATGGTCCATAACTTGCGTAAAAAGTGTACGGTAAAGAATTTTCACCATGAAACCAAAATAAAAAAACATTATATGTACTGTGCTACTTTTTCAATGAAAAGGCGATAATTTTGGGTGACGTGAAATGTTCTTTATGGAGTAAATTTAATGCTCATATTTTAATTTAACAACAAATGTTGTGTGAAATGAGGTACCTTCAGAGCATTCCGATTCATCGCAGTCTTGTATTTTACCACTATCCTCGTTAAACATGTCTCGGCATCTTGAAACTTGCACTTCTGCTCCATCTTGGGTACAAATTCGAGTAACCCATTGTTGACAACCATGTCCTACATCCTCGCATTCGTTCGCTTTCTCCCAGTTTCCCCATTTCACTAAATTAGAAAAAAATTGAATGGCTGATACTGGTGTGGGTAACGAGTTTGTCGTACCGAGTTTTGTCGTATAATGACGAGTCCAATAAGTCAATATACGACGAGTCCCATTTAGTTCGGTGACAATTTCGTTACCCACACCAGTATTTTATATAGCTGACTGATTAGCGGTGAAATTCTACAAATCAAATGTAAAAAAAGAACAATTTGCCGACAACTTGGGATAAATTTGGAATAAGTATTTATCAAGTTGATTTGTAGGAAAACTCACAAATTGTGACTAATATAGTAGATTTTTTTATCATGAACCATGAACTCTACCGATTATACTTCTTCGTGAATTTGTTCGCAAAGAAAAAGGTAAAAGCCCGCCTAGTCAAAAACCGATAATTTTAAAATTTTAAAAAGTCTTAACATGGACTGTCTGTTTTATTGAAAATGTACCGCGGTATCGGCGCGCGGCGTCACTCTCATTTTTATATCGTTGCCCGTGATACAGCAAATGTCCCGTTTATCACAAAACAAACAAAATCAGAGGTTATAATGACGAAAAGCTAAAAATGGTGTAAAAAATATTCGGGTGCAATTTTTCTTGTTTTTGTATTACTATAGACTATAGTACAAAATGCTTGAGTATTTTACTTCGAAACTTACGACATGTTTCCATATTGCATTGCTGTTCCTCGACGTGGTTTCCTTCACAGTCGTTAACGTTGCCGGTTGAACACGTTCGTCTTCGTGTTTGCATACCGCCACCACATGGCTGCGAGCAATCGGTCCAATCGTCCCATTCATTCCATTTTCCTAATTTTTTTTTTTTGAACTATCGTTTATTGTCTAACCCTGTCTAACCATGTAACCCACCGAAATTCTAGCAACGTTTGTAATCAGAACGATAAATATATTTTATGACGTTAATTTTTTTTTCTTGTCGCATTTAAGGACCTGATTTTGATTTTATCAGTCAAAAATAGCTTACCTTCGACGGCCGGACATTCACAATTTTGGATTTCGCCCATTTTCCCTCCAAATTCGTCTACACATCTGGTACCATCGACCTCCGCTCCGTCTTGGTAACATTTTCGAGTAGCATACGTCATACACACATCTCCCTCCTTCACACAGGCTGACGGTTCCCAGTTACCCCAACTCACTAAAGTAAAATATTACAATATATACCTGGCCAGGTATGTGTATGTGTTTTTTTTTGCGTTACGATTTCATTCACTCAAAAAATCTTCCAAAAAGAGTGACTGTTACAAAAAAGGGAACAATTTTGCTTTAGTCAATTGAGTAACTAAATTGGGGTAATTTCAATCGACCATTAGTAAATACAATTTTAAGTAGTAAATACACCACCTGACGGGTTATCGTACCTTTATAAGCGGTAAGATAACCCAACTTTGGCAAGATAACACGTCAGGGCGTTTGGTTTAATAATTTATGTTTTCAATTTAACTTACGACAACCCGGTTGATTGCATTCTTGCGTTTGCATGGCATTCCCGTCGCAGTCATTATTGTTTCCGGATTGACACGTTCTAGTTTGAGACTGAGTTCCCGAACCGCACGTGACAGAACAGTCGGACCAAGCGCCATACGCATTCCATTCTGTAAAGTAAAAAAACTGTGAATGAAGTCTTAGCCCGATTAATTTTGTTTCCATGGAGTGAGTTATTTGAATCAATCAGTCAACTTATTACAACGGCGCTGGGGGTTATGTTAATTTTTGTTGACCAGGTGGTAACCCAAATGGTGAAAGTTTAAGACTTACCGCAAGCGGCCTCATTACAATTTTGAGTGTTGGTGCTACTTCCATCGCAGTCAGCATTATTCCCGGTCAAACAGCGTCGTGTCTGAGTCTGTGTGCCTCCACCGCATGCCTTCGAACAATCAGTCCAGGCGGAATATTCGCCCCATGTAGCACCTAAAGTTAAATGTTAAGTTTTTTTTTTTGAGGGCGAACTTTCAGAGCTCAAGAAAATTAGAAAAAATAACAAAAAAATCATGTCCGAAATCGAAAAAAAGTTTTACACATGGTTGAAACCGCAAAGAAAAAACAAGCACGAATATCGATACGAGACTCTCTGAAAATTTTCAGAAAGGTTCGTAAATACGCAATAACCATTACAAAATACACATTCTCTCTCTTTCCCCATAATGTATTTTTTCGATAAAAATGCTCAGAATTAATTAAAATTAAACGTGTGGAAAGCTAATTTTTTTTCCTACAAAACTGGATTATACATTTTTTTTACTTCGGCCCCTATAAGAAAGTCCCATACTACACATGGGACTCTTGTTTTCAATAGTCTAGATTGTGTAGAAAGGTTGTAGCGCCTCATTTTTCTTTTCCTTTTTTTCTCTCGTTTTTCGCTTGAGCGAGAAAAAGGCAAGACCAACTCGTACCGTCGCCTTTTTCATCAATTACACTTTTATTTTTGAGCTCAAAAGGTCAAGCAAGACCAGCCCATTATTATTCTGACTTGCACCGAGCCCCGAGTGTACCGGTACCGGTTGAGTTTCATCAAAATCGGCCCAGCGTTTCTAGTATATCGTGTCGGCATATTTTAAGATGACATAAAGACCAATTTTCCCCTTTTTATTTTGAACTGGGGTGACCTCCTTTCTCCCCTCTTTATAAATGCGGCTTTTATGAAGAGGGGGAAAAAGAGGGACACTCCAGTTTCAAATAAAAAGGTGGAAAAGTAGTCCTAATATCATCTTAAAATATGCTGATGCAGTATACTAGAAACGCTCGGCCAATTTTCATGAAACTCAACCGGTAGTATCATAGGCGATGATGATTCATAACACACTAAACATTTTTGCGCTATACTTAAGGCACAAGATTACATACCTGCGCATTGGCAACTTTTCATTTGTCCGCTGAATCCCCCGTCCGCTGAATCCCCCGCGAACTCTTGCTGACATCTTGTAACTTGAACCACCGCTCCATCTTGGGTACAAGTTCGAGTAGCATACTGTTGACAGCCATGTCCGACATCTGCGCATTCTGTCTGTGCTTCCCAGGTACTCCAACTCACTAAAGTTAGAATATTGTGTCAAAAAACTCAGGTTATGTCGGAAATAATTTGATGGATTTGATTAAGCGTTTTTCATCTTGCGTTTTAAGCCAGATATGCGTAAAATTGAAAATTTCAATCAAATCAAATTTTCGAGACACTTTTCTGCGTTTTTTAAGGCATACATATAATTTCTGTTACAGTCCTTGCTCCTTGCTGGGACGCTTTCGGTTCTCGAAAATAGCGTCCGAAAAAGGAGCATCGTCACAAAAAGGACCATTTTTCTATTAGAATGGTCCCATTTTGGCCGAAAAAGCGTCCCAAAAAGGAACGTCCCAGAAAGAAGTAAGGACTTTATTTCTAGCATTAAAACTTACGACAACCAGGTTGATTGCATTCTTGCGTTTGCATGGCGTTTCCTACGCAGTCATTATTGTTTCCCGACTGGCATGTTCTAGTTTGAGACTGAGTTCCCGAACCGCACGTGACAGAACAGTCTGACCAAGCGCCATACGCATTCCATTCTGTAAAGTAAAAATGATATGAATTGAAGCTTTTTATCATTCTAAATGTGAGAAAATATTTATAGTTTTGACAACTTCATAAAACTTTTTAAAAATTGAAAAAAAAACTAAAACTCTTGCATGCCAAGGGCGGCGTATATTCCGTTGAATCAACATAAACTACCGGTATGGTCCATGATCAAAATTAAAGACTTACCGCAAGCAGCTTGATTACAATTTTGCGTGTTGATATAATTTCCATCACAGTCCGCATTATTCCCGGTAGAACAGGTTCGGGTTTGAGTTTGGGTGCCTCCACCGCATACCTTCGAACAATCAGTCCAGGGGGAATATTCGCCCCATGTACCAGCTAAAGTTAAGTGTTAAGTTTTAATATTGTGTCAAAAAATCACAGATTTTGTGGGAAATAATTTGATAGATTTGAGTATGGTTTCATCTTGCGCTTTAAACCAGACAGGCGTGAAATGGAAGATTTCAATCAAATCAAATGTTCGAGACATTTTTCTGCGTATTTTTTTAAACATATAATTTGTGTTACAGTCCTTACTCATTGTTGGGACGTTTTTGGTTCTCGAAAATAGCGTCCGAAAAAAGGAGCATCGTCACAAAAAGGATCATTTTTCTATTAGAATGACTCCATTTTGGCCGAAAAAGCGTCCCAGAAAGGAGCAATTGTCCCGAAAAGGAGCGTCCCAAAAAGAAGTAATGACTTTATTTCCAGTATTAAAACTTACGACAAGCAGGTTCATTGCATTCTTGCGTTTGCATGGCATTTCCTACGCAGTCATTATTGTTTCCAGACTGACATGTTCTAGTTTGAGACTGAGTTCCTGAACCGCAGGTGACAGAACAGTCGGACCAAGCGCCATAGGCATTCCATTCTGTAAAGTAAAAACGTTGCAAATTAAAGTTTTTTATCATTCGTGTGCAAAATTATTTATAGTTTAGCAATTGCTCATTTACTTTTTTGAAAATTAACCGCCTACCAAACTCCAAAATTGTATACACGTATTGTTTGAAAATTGAAAAAAAACTGAAACTTTAGCATGCGAAGGGCGGCTTATATTCCGTTGGATCAACATAAACTACCGATATGGTCCATGATCAAAATTAAAGACTTACCGCAAGCAGCTTGATTACAATTTTGCGTGTTGATATTATTTCCATCACAGTCCGCATTATTCCCGGTAGAACAGGTTCGTGTTTGAGTTTGTGTGCCTCCACCGCATGCTTTTGAACAATCCGTCCAGGCAGAAAATGGACCCCATGTAGCTAAAGTTAAGTGTTAAGCTTGACCCTTTTCGGCTTATTGAATCAATGCGGTCCATAATTGGCGCTGCCGAGTTGACGAGACCGTGTCTAATAATTTCAAGTTTTACTAAAAAGTTTTTTTAGACTCAATGAAGTTGTCTTCCGACTCGCCGCGGCGGATTCTTGCCATTAATCCAGTAATTGTTTTTTTATTATTATTTTTATATGCGTAAATAATTTAAGACTCTTAAACTTACGGCAGGCCGCTTCATTGCAATTTTGTGTGTTGGTGTTACTTCCATCACAATCCGCATTATTCCCGGTGGAACAGGTTCGTGTTTGCGTCTGAGTGCCGCCACCGCATTCCTTCGAACACTCGGACCAGTTGCCATAATCACCCCATGTTGCTAATATAAAAAGATTTTTTAAATATCGGTTATTTTTATGATCAAAAATTCAATAATTTTTACGGTATTTAGGGTATACGTCAAAGTCACATGTTTTTATGAGGGTAATAACTTTGCCGAGGACCTTGTTGAGATCTTCAAATTCTAACTTAAACTTAAAATTATATTTCATTACCGGTATTTTCATGATCAATAGATTATGGAATTGACAAATATGGGGGAAAACACCATTTAAAACCGAGAGATCAGTGAATAAGCAATTAAAATTGTATTCTGTTTGTGAAAATGAATTTATAATTTTGTATCTTATGAAACCCAGTGACTCAATGTTATTATCACTAAGCTAAATTGAAGAAGTTTGTTTATTTAGAAATGATTACCTGATTGCGTTTTTGATTCGTAAGTTGTCTTACAAAGCGGACCATCACCACTATTACTCCATTTATTCGAATAAGTAAATCCCTGGGCATTTGTGGTTCTATGACCGGCCATAGACTGATCGGGACATATTTCGGTAGAATCAATCCGAGCAGTATAAGAAAGCCTATTTGGTGCTGGGACACCGTTGCTGCTTGACCAGTACCAACCAGCATGAATTTGCGACCCATCATTCATATTCCACGTACGCTCATCGTACCAAACCGCGTTTTTGATTGGATTATCACTGGAATTAGTTATTCCAAACTGGTTTTGGATTTTATTTAACCGTAAATAATTTAATATGTCGAAAATTTTTATGAACAGATATTGTGGATTAAACGCCTCATTTTTTGTAAATCTCGTATTTCTGGATGTTTTAGGACTACTGTATATGTTTTACGGTAATTTTTTTGTTATTGTTTAATTTCAGTCCTTACTCATTTACCGGACGTTTCAGGTTCTCGAAAATAGCGTGCGAAAAGGAGCATCGTCACAAAAAGGACCATTTTTCTATTAGAATGGCCCCATTTTGGCCGAAAAAGCGTTCGATAAATGAGCAATCGTCCGATAAATGAGTAAGGACTGTAATAGTTTCTCATTATAAAATCTTCTATAACCGAAAATTACGTTCACAAAATATGCTATTTCATTATATCTTCCTTCGGGTTATGCTCAATAATTGCGATACGGGGAATATAAAGATTAGATTGTCTGTTTTGTCTTACGGTCACAATTGGTAACTCTATGTTGATATAAAATGTCATACCGTTTTCAAAAACACATATCACGTACAATATGAGAAAACAGGGTTTTAATGGTAGTATACAATTTTCCATAAAATGAAGGTTGTACTTGAAAAATATAACTATATTTGTTTTAATTATAAAATCTAAACACATAGATTGAAATTTACAGAAACGGATTTTCTGGACGAAATCGGAACATTTTCAAATTTAATAATAACAATATATATAATAATTAATAAAATATTGTTATAAATTATATCAGTAATTTCACGTTCTATTTTCTATTTGTTTTTTTTTGAAATACTAGCCTTGGATCGCCACAATTGTATATGCTTCTTTTTTGCCCCGCTGAATCGGTTTTAAATTGATCCGTTGCGACACAAGTATTTCCGTCGAATATAAACTCTAAGCAACACCCTGTATCCGCGTGGGTTGCGGTTGGTTTGCAAATATAATTAGCGTCGTCTTTTGGTATTTCATCCTCGCCATGTTTGCAATCCTTCCTTTAAAGTTACAAATCAATCACCATTTTAGGAAGTTGCGAATCTTTACTTGTATTTATGGGATATACCACGGTGGTATTACCACGTGAACAGTTATCGTAACAACTTTTTTATTCAAAAGCTAAAGTTATTTCAATTTTGTTAAGATAATTGGGTAAGGCGTTTGATAAGATAATCCAACTTGGTTAAGATAAATGGTGTTAAGATCAGGGCTCGGTATAATTCAAAATAAAAACGAGCTGTCCTGTGCTGGCCTCTCGGGCTCAAAAATAAAAACGAGCTGTCCTGTGCTGGCCTCTCGGGTTCAAAAATAAAAACGAGCTGTCGTGAACTGGCCTTCCAAGCTCAGCTGCCACGATAACTGGTTTACGGTATATGTTAAGTTTTCACAATTAAAAAATAATAATTACAGCGAAATCAGTGACGTCGCGTCGTATTTTTCTTTGAATAATTTCGGACACCCTAGAGATCATCAAAATTTTTAAAAAAATTCTAAAGAAAATAAATAAATAATTTCTTGGCAGATTTGGGATTTTTTTTTTTGACCATAAACGCCTCTTTACATATTATTTTCAAAAACTTATATGATCTTATTTTCGTGATCAGTTGAACAAAATACAATATTAACAAAGTGTAAGGTACACTAAATTATTTTGTTATAACTTTGTTCCTTGATTCCATCACAAAGTCGGCTAACGAAAACGTCTCTCTCGTGACCGAGGACGTCCCTTGAGGGACACTTTATACGCTCCTTGTATTGGTAATTTTCTAGATTGTTGGCATTACAGTAGAGCCATTGTAATTGCAAGGCGTCTGTCGAAAAGGGATGGAAAAGCACACACGTGATTTTTTCTCACATAACAAATTGTAACAAATTTGTGTAATTATCCCGCCAAAATCACACAAAAAAATCAATTTTACAAAATGCTCACAAATGTAAAACAAATTCAGAAATCAACCCTTCTTTTTTGGTCTAATGAATTATTGATCTATGAGATCAAAAACTTCACCGGGTTCTTAAAATAGTAATTTAATATCGATACGTCAGGCGAATTCAAAAAAATCTTGGGCGTAAGAATTAAAACGTGTTTTCGATCCCTGGCTGATGTAGAAAGTCGAGGTGGATTGACAATTAGATTAGTTTCACCTTCATAATCTTGGACAAATTCTGACTTCACCAGCGTAACAGGGGAGGTCCTTGATTTTGCTCCGCAGTATGTACAGTAACTCAGCACTGACTCTACTTCAAATTCGCCCCCAAACTCTATTGTCTGGGTCTAAAACAAGCCATGTATTTTCAAAATGAAAAAAAGTTTATTTTTGGTGCACTTCGAGTCATACATTAGGAATTTGAAATAAAAGTCCGTAAGGTTTTTTAACGATAACACAGGTATCTAGGGCACGAAGTTTGTTTTCCTTCGATCATTTATTTTTCATTATTTGATGTAATTAAGGGGTCGATATGTGAATTTAAAATAAAATTTGTTCAATAGCGAAAAAAATATGTTACCCAATCTACAAATTGTATAATATAATACCGATTGAGTTTTATGAAAATCAGCCGAGCGTTTCTAGTATATCGTGTCGGCATATTTTAAGATAATATAAAGACCAAGTATCCCCTTTTTATTTGGAACAGGGGTGCCCCAGTTCCAAATAAAAAGGGGAACATTGGTTTTTATATCATATTAAAATATGCCGACACGGTATACTAGAAACGCTTGGCCGGTTTTCATGAAACTTAACCGGTATACAATTTACATAGGCAGAAAAAACTTGATCCGCGCGCCATTTTGTCTTATTTTTTAGCATATTTTTATAATAATGGTGTCATAATAATACAATTGAACTTGTTTTTTGTATTTATATTCGAGGCCCAGTCTTTCGGTGCTGATATATGAGCCCAGCAGCCCCTTTGACCTTCGCAGTCCCCCACCATTTTTTTGTAACTTGATTGCATAAGTGTATTACCCGCATAGTAATTGATAAACTGATCTCGATCGGGTCGACTGTGTTCGTGGTCGACTCCCAAAGCGTGCAGCACTTCATGATGAATGGTTGCAAAACCCTTTCCACCGCAGTTGTGGCTCAGAGTTATGCCTTGGATAAAGGTTCAAAGTACGTCTCGTGGCACTAACCGAGTAGCAATTTGAATTGATATACATTGGTAATTCTTGAAATCACCACACTTTTAGTTTACAATTTTAAGCAGTGCAAAAAACAGGATTATCAGTCAAAACGTGGCAATTCTTTTTTTGGGCAAAGAGGGTTCGCGCGGAATATCACTAAAGTGGCGCGCCTAAAAAAGCAAGAGGCGCGCGCTTTTCGTGCACGAAAAAGTGAGGCGATTTGAAGTAGACCCTGTAAGGCGGCTTTTTTCGGCTGCTTAAATGTAAACCGCACAACTTTTAGAAAAAAAATGCAGATTATCTGTTTTAATTACAATACGCTATAATTTGAAACGAAAATAAGGTTTGGTTCACAAATTTTTTATAACAGTACATGTCCACATAAGGCGCCACTACCTCTTCCAAAAGTTAAGCTTTTCCACTTGTTTGCTAACTGATTTTTCATATTTGTTTTTGTTTTTAAAAATTGGCACTAGAGTAGCGCGCCTCAAACAGAGAGTTCCGCGCTCGTTTTTTTTTTATAGCGGGCTCGAAAGAAGTGGGCAGTGTGGTCTTTCCAATAAAACGTTTATCAGGGAAAATTCACAAATTGGTTTTTCGGGATACATTCAAGAATTGTTGTCCCAAGAAAACGTCCTTCATGGAAAATTCAAAAATGTTTTTTTCCAAGAATACGTTTTTGAAAGAAAAGTTTATCCAAGAAAATGTTTATCCGAGAAAACGTTTATCAGGGAAAATCCAAACACGCGCCCTAATGTTTGGTTGGGATTTATTTGTAATACTTATTTGGCTATATTACTAATTGTGGTTTTTCCGGAAAAATCCATTTGTGGTTTATCCGACAAACTTTTTCGAGGAAAAACGTTAAGCCCAGAAAACGTTTTTCCAGGAAAGGGGTTTATCAAGGAAAACGTTTATTCGAGAAAACGTTCATCAGGGAATTTCCGTGAAAAACCATTTCCCGGAAAAACCGCGCTGCCAAAAACGTGTCGCGACCTGTTTTTTCAATAAGCTTGTAAACCTTGTCCTTGCCAACCGCCCTTCGCGTAAGTCTCGAATGGAGGATCATGAAATGAACGATGAGGGAGAAGTGTTGCACGATCAGTTGTATCATATATTTTATTACTTATTTGTGAGGGAGAATATCCTTTTGCCAGTCCCAGTTGAGACATGCACGCGTCTGCTGGCGTGAAATATAAGCCGATTTCCTCATCAGGTACAAAATTATTAGGGTTACTAATTGGAATATGTTTAAACTCAAAACAGTGCAAATCTTCTTGCAATGCATCCATTGCCGACGTAATTGCTGTAATCCAAGATTCGCCGGAACCCCATTTCAATTTATCAGTAGCCATCGCCCTTGAAACATACTGTCAAAAACAAAATTTAGTGAAAATTTGAATGACTTACCCCTGCCAATCCAGATAATCTGGTGCGTTATTGTTTTCGGCTTCAAACATATCGCCACGAATAGCATAAGCGATTACTTTACATGGATTTTTTAAATGACAATATATTTTGTGGGAAAATACAAGATTGTTGATGGTTTCCTCCTAATTACATTACACCCCCTGCGCTGTTATCTTGTCACCCGTTATCTTGCAGATTTTCCCGTTGTTTCCGTTATCTTGCAGATTTTTTTCAATCAATTTTCCAGTAATCCCTATCTTTATGTGTTAAGCCCTGCGCTGTTATCTTGCAGATGTCCCCGTTCGCTCCGTTATCTTGCGGGTTTTTTGCATGCGATAGTTGTAAGATAACAGCGCAGGGGTGTATATTATAATGATTATTACATATTGATAATTACATATTATCTAACTTACTTCCATAAGAAGTTGGCTTAAACAGTTACGCGTACCTTGTTATAAAAAAAAAACTTCACAAGGTTCTGAACATTGACCAAAAGTTTACTTCTTACGCTAATTTATGCCGTAACTAAACTTTACCCACACAGTTATTTACTATTTAGCAGGCGACCGACGGTGCAATAAAGATTTCATTATTTCGAAACAATTTAGTTCGGTATGCCGTGTATTGTCAACAACATATTTCGTGGTGACTGGTATGTATTTAATACCATGAGTCTTTTAGATAAGAAGGTTCTTGTTTGAACGGTTACTTCACCCAAAATTATATTTTAATAAGTTCCGTTTCTGATACAAAAATTGTAATCAAACAAAAAATTAAGAAGAAAAAGTAATTCGACTATTATCAGATACACGACCTTGCATTATTCAGATTAGTTTTTTTTTATTTCTGCATTATTTCCATTTTCGTTAGTAAAACCAATTGCTACATTTTTTAAATACATGTAACTGAGTACAGAGGGTTCGAATACACAAAAAAAAGGTAGTCTACTTCTGGGATGCCTAGTCCACTTCTGGGACACTTTAAAAAAATCCGATTTTGGGACGCTTTTTACACAAAAACATTTTTGAAGTTAAATCCTCGGGCAAAATTATTTGGGATGCATTTTACTACAAAAATTGTGGAAGTATAATTATGGAACGTGAGATTTTGATATGAGGCAAAATCGATGTGTATTGATTCTTTTTTTTTTGTGATTATGTTATATCTACAAGTTGCATGACAATGTACTGAATTGTCCAAAAGTAGTTANGGGGGTGGTCAACTTGATACGGTTATTCAAAAGCGTATCAAGTTAACCTCGAGGTTGACTTGATACGCTTATTATATTTTTTTTCTCACCCATATCAAGTCAACCTCGGGGTTAACTTGATACGGATTAGCGCGACGGCACAAAAATTATTCGTAATAATAATTACGCTTAAACATTATCGTAAGCGTGTGATTTTTACTAGAATGAATTCGTCATAACGACGCGAGTATGAATATGTCTTTTTTTGTAAAATAGGGGTTTTTTCATTATATACAAATTCATGTTGATAAAGCGATTATAATTAAGCGTAAACAGCGCTCTAGTCATATACAGTCCCCACGCCAAATAAGTTACGAAATAACGTAATTACCCAAATAAGTTACAATTTTTTTTATTTTTTTTTTTTATTATATGAAAAATGAGCCGCGAATAGGCTAGAAAACCAGAACCGTTATTGATTTAGACCCTACGGTATATAACCGACAATTGTTTGAAGTGTGGCGCGGGAAATGTCTAATTTCCGCCACAAAACATACCGGTTTTATGGCTGATAAAAGTGGAATATTATCAGTTTCTCGAAGTACAAACCGAAAAGTCGGTAAAATTTCAAATTGAAATTCTAAACTAATTCTTAAACTCAAATTGGATTTTGNATATATGACGCCAGAAATGCCAATTTTTAGGCTTAAAAAAGCCAGTTACCCAAATAACTTACGATTACCCGAATAAGTTACGATTTTTTCAGACAGAAGTTGTAACTTATTTGGCGTGGGGACTGTATTATGACATATTGATCGATTATTCAAAGAAGGAGTTATTAAAATAGTATGTTGTGGAAAAAGCTGGCTGTATTTGAACAACCTAATCCCTTTTTTACGGCAAATTATTGGCTTAATCACATCTTGTGAAAAATATTTGTTTATGTTCATAAAAGTCGGTTAGCAGGATTAAATTGCAAACTATAGGTTAGTTGCAGTATCTATTTATATCGTATGAAAAATCAGGAAAAAAACAATATAAGCAAGTATTTTTATGCAAAAACTAACATTTAGAAGAATAACGCTAAAATTTCAAAATCATATTTTTTTGTCAAAAAATATTATTTTTTTATACTTTTCATTCTATGGACTCTGTCCTGTCTGTTAAAGAGTATATTAAAAATGATACGTCTGGAACAACAGTTCGACCGGTATTTGTTAATACAGCTCCCGGTAAAAACAGAGGAAATGTATTCATAACCAAAATCGCCGATAAATTCTACTCGCTCGAACTCGCCAGAGTAAATAACAAAACTATTGCTTTACGATGCACACAATGGCGATATGGCGAAAAATCCAAATTCATTCGGTTTTTGTGCGGAAGTCTAAACCCCTGGAAAAAATTGCCCTCCGAGATGAGCCACCCTAGTCATAATGAATTTTGTAATTAGTATAGCTTTTTAAAGGTACTTTGTATATAATCTTAAAAACATGTTAATTTTCAAAAAAAAAGACATATTCATATTCGCGTCGTTATGACGAATTCATTAGGTGAAGTTTTTTGTGAGAAAATCGTCATGTTGAATTCGTGAATTTGGGCCTTCATTTCTTGAAATGAGCTTATATGTGCTGTGCTGTACAAAATGCGTCACGTGAGTGTGTTGTCATGCGTTTCTTCTCTTGCGTAGTCGTTGGGGGGTCGTCAACACACACATGACCGCAATACTCTTCTACTCTTTTTTTTGTTTCGTTTTTTTTTTATTTATCTTACATTTTTCATTATTTTTGACAAACGTTGTAGTAAATATACTAATTTGGTTATGTAATTGAAAAATATCATAGTATTTAACTCTCCTTAGCCGAACTGACTATAAATAGTCAGTTCGACTTTAATCGTGAATAACAGCGAAACTGATAGAGATTTTTAAAAACGGAAAAATAGTTTTGATTTTTGCAGCAAATATACGTTAATCTAAAACGTGTTCGAGTTTATTTTATATTTTAGTTAAGTCGAAATCTCGACATGAAGAGCACCAACTTTGACAAAAAATCTATATTTTTCCACTTTCGTCCACTGTTACAGCTAAACGAACAAATTTTTTTAACGAGAAAATAAAATTTTAAGAAAAAAAAACGAAACTACATATTTTGCACGAATTCTAAATTACTTTTGTTTTTTTAATTTCGGAGAAATTGGAAATAGAAGTATATCCATTTGAACGAAAATTTGGACAAAAATCTGTTTGTTTTGTCTTTAATTTGCTAGTATAGCAAAACGGACACTATTTTTTCACAAATGATAACAAAATATAATTATTCAAACGAAATTGAATTTAATACAGTCCCTAACCCCATTAGATCACCATTCAAAAGTGGTCAATTTGGGACCGTTTTGAAATAGTCTTTTTGCGAAAAAGCAACCCTTATAAAAGCGTCTCTAATGGGAGAATGGGCTGTAATTACACATTATATATTGGATAAATAAATTGAATAAAAGTCAGTTCAAGTATTAATCACATGGTGGAGTAATATTTGATCATACTATGGCGCACAGGTGCCATCT
>SCLG01000030.1:385336-403213 GCA_004367875.1 Oikopleura albicans
AACAGCGAAACTGATAGAGATTTTTAAAAACGGAAAAATAGTTTTGATTTTTGCAGCAAATATACGTTAATCTAAAACGTGTTCGAGTTTATTTTATATTTTAGTTAAGTCGAAATCTCGACATGAAGAGCACCAACTTTGACAAAAAATCTATATTTTTCCACTTTCGTCCACTGTTACAGCTAAACGAACAAATTTTTTTAACGATAAAATAAAATTTTAAGAAAAAAAAACGAAACTACATATTTTGCACGAATTCTAAATTACTTTTGTTTTTTTAATTTCGGAGAAATTGGAAATAGAAGTATATCCATTTGAACGAAAATTTGGACAAAAATCTGTTTGTTTTGTCTTTAGTTTGCTAGTATAGCAAAACGGACACTATTTTTTCACAAATGATAACAAAATATAATTATTCAAACGAAATTGAATTTAATACAGTCCCTAACCCCATTAGAGCACCATTCAAAAGTGGTCAATTTGGGACCGTTTTGAAATAGTCTTTTTGCGAAAAAGCAACCCTAATAAAAGCGTCTCTAATGGGAGAATGGGCTGTAATTACACATTACATATTGGATAAATAAATTGAATAAAAGTCAGTTCAAGTATTAATCACGTGGTGGAGTAATATTTGATCATACTATGGCGCACAGGTGCCATCTTCCATTGGTGCACGCCAGAATCGGCCATTTTATTCGAAAATTGTTTTCGCTGATTTTTAACTTTTTCTTTTAAAAGTTGTTTTTGGTAAATTAAAATGATTTTTAAATAACCATAATTAGCAGATCAATTTTATTGGTAGATTTGCTTTTATTCCAGTGAAATTCGTTACTATCTTCAGGTTAATTTTCAATAAACAATGCGCGAGCTCCGGCTAAGGAGAGTTAAACAGCACGCATATAGCGTAGAATACTATAGTCCAGACAAATATTTGTTTACCTTAAAATCTTAATTTATGAATTTTTGGACTTGATACAGCCCTTATTGTGAAAGAATGTTCCCAAAAAAAGTGTAAAAATGGACACTTTACAACAGTTCACCCCGATATCTTCTTTCGAGAATAAAAACGTCCGCATTGGACGTAATGACTATGGTGGGTTTTTTTAAGTTTGCACTAATTTTGCTATTGATTTTTCCACCCTTAAAAATAGGCTTCGGAAAAAATTTGAAAAGTCGAAATAAAGATTAAGATGTCTTTTAGTTCACTACGTCTCTCGATTTTTAATTTTTAACCCCTGGAGAGCGTTAAATTATTTACCGCGAAAGCCGTCGATTTTCGTAATGTATTTTTCAGTATGACACGATGAAAGGCGCGAGCGAAAATCTATATCTTTTTAATGTATTTTCGCTTGCCGCGTCGCAATGCGAGGTACTGAAAAATACGTTATGAATATCGACTGCTTTTACGGTAAATAACCTCAGTGGTTCCTAGAGTTAAAAATTTAAAATCGGGCGACGTAGTGAACAGAAAAGGGGTTTACCTACATTTTATTTTTTTAATTTTTTTCGTACACTCCCTCCTCATGATAAGGGCCCCCACGATAAGGGCCATTTTGGCCCGCTTTCTCATGATAAGGGCCACTTTCTCATGATAAGAGCCACTTTTTCGACGAAAAAGTTTTTTCTCATAATAAGGGCCAAAATAGGCTATTATAAATGGCCTATAAATGGCCATTTATCTTTCATAATAGGGGCCATTATCACTGAAAATATTTTTTTACTCATAAAAGGGGCCAAAATGCGATGTGAAGGGTGGCCCTTATTATGAGAAAATTTTGTTTTTGTCTACTATTTATGCTACATTTTTCTATTTTTTTTCTTTTTTGATCTTTTCGAACACGAATCATAATTACGCTTCAAAACGTTTTTAAGAAAATAGAAAAAGTAAGAAAATATATAAAAAAATTCAGTGAATTACTAACCAGATTGTCTGAAAAAAAGTCCACTTTCTCAAAATAAGGGCCACCATTTCTCATAATAAGGGCCACCCCATAATAAGGGCCACTTTTTCAGACAAAAGTGGCACTTTTTCAGACAAAAGTGGCCCTTATCATGAGGGGGGAGTGTACGCCAATTTTGAGAGTCAAGAAATCAATAGCAAAATCTATGTAAACTGAAATAAAAACCACCTATATTAGTTACGACTTGAAACTCGTATCTTTTTAAGGTTATTTTGACATTACCACGTCAGTTTCAGGGAGTACACTCCCCCCTCATGATAAGGGCCACTTTTGTCTCCTGAAAAAGTGGCCCTTATTTTGGGGTGGCCCTTATTATGAGAAATTGGATTTTTTTCAGACAGTCTGGTAAGTAATTCACTCAATTTTTCATGTATTTTTCTTACTTTTTATAACTTGTTAATAACGTTTTGAATTGTTATTATGATTCGTGTTCAAAAAGGTCAAAAAAGAAAAAAAAATAGAAAAAATGTAGCATGAATAATAGACAAAAACTAAAATCTCTCATAATAAGGGCCACCCTTTACACCGTATTTTGGCCCCTATTATGAGTAAAAAAAAATTTTCAGTGATAATGGCCCCTATTATGAGAGAAATGCCCATTTATTGGCCAAAAGTGCCTATTTTGGCCCTTATTATGAGAAAAAAAACTTTTTCGTAAAAAAAGTGGCCCTTATCATGAGAAAGTGGCCCTTATTATGAGAAAGCGGGCCAAGCTGGCCCTTATCGTGGGGCCCTTATCATGAGGGGGGAGTGTACCGTTGTTTTCTTCGACACTTTTTTGAGTCGTTTTTTTCGGTGGCAGTAGTGAGTCGGCGGGGTAATTCAAAGGACTTTTTAAATCGTCGAACAAACACGCATAGACATTTTTAGATTTATTTGATATAACACTCTCCTTTTTGGAGAGATTTGAAATTGTTTGACACAATTTTTGGACAAATTTTCTGATCAAAGGGACCGATATGAATTAAGCGTGTAATAATGAAAATGTATGTTATTTTTTTTATTTTACGTTTTTTGAATTTTTTTTTCCACAGAAAGGGGTAGCTCGCAATGAGCTGAATGCAGTCATATTTTTACGTTTACCAAGTTCAATTAATCGTAAATTACTCATGATTAAAAAAATATCATTTAATTTTGTGTTCTACTGTTTCAAAATCGCTTTTTCTATGTTGGATTTCACTGTCAGTTCATTTAGTTGAAAAAAAAAATAAGAATTGGACAGGTCAATTTTTCCAAAAAAACTGTTAATACAGTTTTGTTCAGCTCAAAAAAATAAACTTTTAAATTTTTGCCAATTTGTGCTCAAGGTAACTGTGTCACGTGATTATGAGGATAAAGGCATGTTGTTTGGCCAAACGAAAAACACGATAGGCTATCGTCGATAGCAAGGGTCAAATCATTTTTTTCAACTTTTTGTGCGTTTTTTGAGCTTGTCGTAAAAAAATCTCAAAGTCACATGAGAATTGTCACCGTAGAACCTCCGGAACTCCGATGCGAGAATCGTATGGAAATCTCCTTATTTTCACTCAATTAAGTTTAAATTGTAGTTTTATACTTGGAAACACCAAATGTCCTGCGCCACCTAAAAATACTAAGCGTCATGCGTCACGGTGGCCAGATCCGACCACCACTAATTTCATCATTACAACAAAACTACTTGGTCAATTTCCGCGGTTAAAAAAACATGGCAGACTAATTCATCTTCTACAAAATTAATAATTAAAAAAAAAATTTTTACATTAAAAAAAGTGTTATTTTTTTAATTTTAAAAAGTAGGGTTAACATTACAAGATAAGGGATTTTTAACTTAGGTGCAACATTTCACTTTAAGCATGGGTCTATAGAGTTGTTTACAAAGAAAAGTTTTACTTTTTCACTCCCTACGCTGTTATGTTTCACCCATTTTTCACTCCCTACGCTGTTATGTTTCACCCATTTTTCACTTAAATCTAAATATCAAGAGAACGCTTAAAGCTTAATGCAAAAAAATATTAAACACTCAGGTTCAATATTTCACTAAAATTTCCCAAAAGTTATGAAAAATTCCTAAGGTTTATGGAAAATTCCCATATATTTTAACATTCCAAATATCGGTTAAGTGGGACTCGTAACTGGCGGTTCACTGCAATAGTGGCGGTTAACTGCGCACCCTGTGTATTTAAATCGGATTATATGTGGATTATACTAAGTTCTAATTGGTAAAAATGTTGCAATTATGACCCAGTTGTGAAAAACGTTTGCGGTTATTGAAACTGTTTACTTTTTATTGAATTTTTATTGCAAGAATAATACCCAATTTATCTAAAAAGTGGTAAGATAATCCAACCTAGGTAAGATAACCACTCAGGGCGTAGGCGAAAACCTCTTAATGTTTTGATCTGGAATGTGGTAAGATAACCCAATCTTGGTAAGATAACCCCTGGTATATTACTGATGCGACTGAAACTGCTATAAAAAGTTTTTATTAAAAACAACCGTTTCCCGACAAAAATGACCGCAAAGGCGTTTCGTTAAAATTTCAACGAATGGACGTCTAGGGGTTACAATCTAGCCGGGACGCCTGGGAGTTAACATAAAAAATATTTATCTTGATTATAGGATAATCCATTTCTCCAAAATCTTTTTTCTCCAAAAATAATATTTTTTTCTCGTAAATAAAAACGTAAATTATATTTTTTAGTTTCAAAACTATGATATTTTTCAATTACATAACCAAATTAGTATATTTACTACAACGTTTATCAAAGATAATGAAAATTGTAAGATAAATAAAAAAAACGAAACAAAAAAAAGAGTAGAAGAGTATTGCGCTCATGTGTGTGTTGACGACCCCCCAACGACCACGCAAGAGAAGAAACGCATGACAAGAGACTCACGTGACGCATTTTGTACAGCACAATAACACATCAATGATGCAATATATTCCAAGACTTTGGGAGTAAAATCGGGAAATGGGCCGACTTTCATCAAAACACGAATTCATTCCCGTAAAAATTACACGCTCACGATAATGTTTAAGCGTAATTATTATTGCGAATAATTTTTGTGCCGTCGCGCTAATCCGTATCAAGTTAACCCCGAGGTTGACTTGATATGGGTGAGAAAAAAAATATAATAAGCGTATCAAGTCAACCTCGAGGCTAACTTGATACGCTTTTGAATAACCATATCAAGTTGACTACACTCGTAGTTATTTAATTTTTTATAGAAATAATATAATAATTTTCACAGAAACAAACAGCAATCAAAAAATGTCACGCCCTACTTTTGCCGCTAAATAAAAATAGACAAGGAAGTGAGAGGCAGTCCAATCAAATTACAACGTTTTGGTCCCGTGACTTATAATTAGGGTCTGTACGGCAAATTAGGAAAAATATTATTATTTTTTCTGATATGTAACTGATACTCAAAATGTTCTTGTTTTTCCGAATTCAATATTTTATCATTCATGATTAAATATGTTCACGAATAATTATATTTTTCAGGTTATTTTTTTGTTAAAATTGACGTCCAATTGTTAATTTTTTTATAAATCCAATCCTATTTTGCCGCTAGCGTCGGCTGGCCACTTCGTATATTCGGCTAAACCGCGTGCCCTTCCAAATGACCCTCCAGGATTAACCATAAAATTAGTTGTATCCAAACCAACAGATTGGTAAAACTGGATTTGATCCGGGGTGTATATTATGTCATCCGTAATGCCATTATGATCGACGTTGTCTATGTCCCGTACGTCTGGTGGAACCGCACTGGTCACGGCTAGCAATGCTGTTGAAATTTTCATACCGAAGGAATGGAGCCAACGTTCTCTGTTGCGGGTTGACAAGGTCAAAACAATAAAGAGAGGAGTAGTCATATGGTTATGATAAAACTGGCCTAACTTTAAAGTCATTTTTTTAAATGTGAGAAGGTCACTTTTTCAAGCTAAATTTTAGGACACAACACGAAGTGATTTCAGAAAACCCAGAACCACGTGTCAACAAATTTTTTATTGCTTTTCTTAAAGGGTTATTTTTCCGAAGTACCCTTTTGGTGATAGCCGATATAGGTACTTAAAATTTCGAAAGTGCTAAAATTCAGCTGTAATTTGGTTTACACTTATATTTTGAGCCAGTTTATTTTTCAGGTTAAATCAAACTTTCTCCAAAGACTATCAGATAGATTCTGCAGAAAAAGTGTAAATTTGAAATAGTGCTCAGAAATGACCTAAATTGGGTTTGCAAACGTGTTATTGTCTAGAAAATTAATTTTATAAATTAAAAAAATATTCTAATCTTCAAAAACTATCAGATAGGCCGCCTATCATAGGCCCTGTTAAAAGTAGAGTGAATTTTCAAAATTCTCACAAAATGTACAGATATCAAAAATAATTTGAGTGACCCGTTGAAACCATGTTTTTTGTACACATGATGTGTTTTACGGATTCTTAATGGCTCTCATTCTTTAACAAGTTCGACACATCTTGGTTCGATTTGACTAGGTTAATTAAGAGACGAATTTCAAATTGTTGCGTTTTTTTTTTGCAAAAAAGTGCTGAAACAGGTCATCTTGCGAACTCAATTCAGAAAGTCTAGTCAAATCAAACTAATTTTTTTCGGATTCGTTTAAGAATGAGAGCCATTTAAACATCCGTAAAACATATCCCGTGTAGCTCTGGCGCATAGGGGTTAAGCACGACCCTAATGTATATTATATCTCTAAAAAGTCATTTTTTGAAAAACTTTGAAAGCTATCATTTGAATTATTTTCTCTGGTCAAAATAAACATACAATTTTTACAAGTCTCTCAATTCTTGGCGCATTATTTTTAACTTTTAATTTTCATAAGTGTGTCAACCCGGACCGTTGGGTCAGACTTTCGGAATGGCAAACCTGAACAATAATGCTACGGTTTTATATTATGAAAACGTAGCATAATTGTCCTTAAAGGAGGGCGCCCATGTCAAAAATATGGCAAAAACGTACGAGACAGTTATCATAATCCATTTACCGCCCATGAATACATGTTTTGACAACAAAGATACCATCCCAAATTGGTATTATACCAATGAACTCGCAGTCTGGAAATTTAAATTATCTACTTGGATTAAAATCCGCATATTAAGCATAAGTTTAATCTTCTATCGCTTGTTTAGATATCCTCGTTTGTAAAAAATTGGCTTATCTCCAATATATATATAGTTTAATAAACTTGTTTTTGGGATCATAATTTGTGGTAATTTTATCAGCCAATCAAATAGACTTGCATGACCTTACATTTTACAATAAAGCATGTAAACAATCTTGGGTACCGTTCTTGAAAATAAACTGTTTTGTCATAAGATATATATATAACACACGGAAATGATATCGGTAAATATTGATTTTTGGCAAATAAAACCGACATAAATTGACACAAAAAACATTTTGTGCAAAATCATAAGAAGTTTATTGTCCTTATTGTCGCTACGGATCGTCAACTAGAGCTTGAACTTCGCAAAAACTGAAAATAGAACCGCCAATCACGGGAATGCTGTTGGTGGTATTCTTTTTTTTTTCGTAATATCTTCCAAATAGAAAGGGGAAAGTTATTATGAAAGTTTTTTTAATTTTAAGATTATAACAAAAAATATATTCAAAAAACACTGAAAATTGGAACATTATATAAGTTCGTCACCTTGAAATTTAACGAAAGAAAAAATATACACCGGGTGCGTAGTTATCGGGCGGGTTTCGCGACAATAAAACCTTAATCGGGCGCCCGATAACTGCTCAGGGCGGAAGCGGAATGAGGTAAAAATATGCAAAAAACCCGTCCGATAACAGCACGAGGGTGCCCGATAACAGCACGAGCGGGAAATTTGATCATATATATCCAAAAATATGGGGAAAAACCGCCGATAACAGCATAAACCCGCCCGATAACTGGACGCCCGATAACTGGACGCCCGATAACTGCGCACCCGGTGTATTAAACAAAGCGCTTCATATTAATTTTTGTTACATATTTCTTTATAATAAGCGGACGAAAGTTAATTAATAGCACTACCAGTACTTACGTGATTAAAGGCGATTCAAAAAAATTCAACATAAAAATTCGCAATTTGCTGAAAAAAGTAATTATGTGTAATTATTCTGACTGAACTTTGCAACCAAATTACGTTTTACCATGAACTTGAGGCGCAAAACGTTTGGACTGATATAACCTTTTCTTCAAACCGGAACATGTTAACATCCTCGGTACCGTTTAAAAACAGAAACTGTTTTGTCATAATATTATACCGCAACTAAATTGCCAATTCAATGAAATATGATTTTAGTTTAAAATTCGACCAAAATGGTATTATATAAATGTACTTTTTTCGGTTTTAAACGTCAGTGTTAACATTTGGTGAGGCCAGATTGGCTCTAACGTTTGATGGGCTAGTTCTAAACTTAATATTTCTTTTTTCAAAAACTTTTAAGATGCAAAAATTTCTGACTTGACACTTTTTTTTTTAAATAAACTCTGAAATGTTGTTTTAATCTGTGCGGAACATAACCAAACCCATGGGTCTTAACTCTCAGAGGTCACTTAGTTCAAATTTGGACTAAACGCCCTAAATGGACTAAAATGATAGTAAACTGGGCTTTAAGCCTAATAGTCAAAAATCGCTGAAATACCGGTCTAGTTTAATTATACGAGAAAAAAAATATAAAACATAAAACGGAACTGATATTTGTTCGTCTTAAGACTCTTAACATGGTCACAAAGGCGTCTAGTCCAAATTAGTGACTCCTACGGATTATATGTCACCTGTAATCCTTGAGAGTTAACCGTAAGAAGGCATCAGAGTTGGTTTAATTATATCCGTCAAAACCTTTCCAAATGACACGTAGTTGGAATCGATTCTTGGCCAATTTTGTTATCTCGATTTTCTCTAAACGCTCTCCAAAATTCTCTTAACCCCCAGAAAAGATTGGGAAAAGGGAATTTTTTTTCAAAATTCACGCGAAGGCCTTGAAGGTAACTGTTGGAAACGCGGATCGGAACTAATGCTCTGATTTTAACAGATGCTTAACAGATGCTTAAAGTTTTTGATTTCGGTAAACGTTTAGAAATTGTACCGTACTAACCCTAATTATATTTTGTCACATAATTTGAATTTTAAAGCAAAAGTTTTGGTTTGGCCGGATTTATACTAGTACGTCTAAAGACGACCCCCATTATCTTTTTTGAAGAAAAGACACTTATCACAACGTTGGGCAACAAACGTGCTTAAACTATTTTATGTTTTGCATAATAATGTGATGTTTTTTATTCCACAGACTTTATCTATAGGAAAATAACGTTTGTGATAATTAACAAGTTTATAATGTTCGCCGCTTTGTTAACACAGAAATTCGCGGAATCCGTCCAAATAGATAATGAATCAGTATTAATGATCTATAAACCGAATGCACCAAACACGTGCATTCAAGTTTAACACACTAGGGTATAGTTTGAAATTTTAACTCTAGACAGCGCAATGCGGACACATCTGTCCACGGTCGTCCTTAAATTGTAAATAAATACATGAAATTTTTACATAAATCAAATTTCGCTTAATGATTGAAATTGGTCTTATTAATTAAGCTTTTAAATTAAAGCATTATGCTTATTATAATGCACCACCTAACCATTTGAAATAACAGGTTACATTTGAAATAACACTTTAAGGTCCATTTTTTCAGGTTTACGCCTACGCACTACTACTTGAAAATCCGTTGTAAACCTACCGGTATATGGCCGCTAATTTTGAGTCATTTGATTATTTTAAGAATAGTATATGCGGGCAACTTACGCACCACTCATTTGAAATAACAATTTGCATATGAAATAAGAACTTTCATTTTAAATTACACGTTTTTTCGAAAAAGTGTTATTTCAAATAGTTAGGTGGTGTATATTAAGGTAGTGTTATACCTTTTATTATCTCTAATGGGTTAACTAGGCACGCTGTCTACGTTTGATTTTGCAATAATTGACTTATCTAACGTATACGAAAAATTATATGCGGAATGAGTATGGACAATAAAGTTAAATGAACAAAAACGTTGAATTGAAAAAGTTATTTAAGGAAATATTCAGGAAACAAGCCAATAGGGGAAGCAGGGCGTTAAGAAACAAACCAATGAGAACGCACGATACACTCAACCCACACAAATACGTAAGGTTTAAAAGTTTTTGTTAACGTATTTGTTTAAATTAAAACCAAATAAGATAATTATTCAATAGTATAAATTTCATAATCTATGAATCATATCATACTAAATATAAAATTAATTAGAGCAAATTAGATACTTGCTAACACTATTTTAAGTATTAAAAAAAAAACTTAAAGAAAAATCAAGTAAGGCTACGAAACTATATAGTATAGGTTTTGTATTATAAAAAATAGGCTATATTGTTGTAGACACTTGGTAAGGGTTCGTTAACCACTTATGCCACGAGGTGTGGTCCCCCTAATTTACCATCCCATGAACTCTAAAAGTTTCTAGAATTCGGTTTGATTTCTTGACAAACAAAGTTCTTATAACATTAGTCAGGGGTCAAGTCTGAACATATCGTTTTTTTTCGGGTCTTGATTAGAAAACGGAAACCCAATGCAAGGTCAACCAATGCCGGGTCAAGGTCCACCGCCAGTTTACCCGCCTCCGCCTCAACCAATGCAACAACAAATGTGGGCCCCCGCACCAAGTGCCCCGCCACCAAATTGCCCACCGGGACTCGAATATCTTCTACATGTTGATTCACTACTTGTCAAACAACAAATTGAACTACTTGAAGCCTTCACAGGATTCGAGACTGCCAACAAATACAAGGTAAGTTCAACTTTAAGTAATACTAAGTTGTTTAAAATATACAAACCTCAAAAACTGTTAATATAATAGAATTTTGTTAACATAATGGCGTTTCGTAAAATAATTGGAAATCAAACTCAATCAAATCCCATTTCATGAACGGTTGAATCCATTTTTCCATGTAGAGGGGGTCTAGTTATAAGGTCATGCCCCAAAAATGACTTGACCTTAATGCACTTTGAAAATTTTGACTTGACCTTATAATCGTCTCACATTTTTTCCACAATAAGACCTTAGTGCTGGGAAAAAGTTCAAAAAGACATTATTTTATAGCAAAAAAGTGCAAAAAGACATGATTTCTATAGAAAAAAATGTGCCAGCGGGAAGCGGGGAGAAAAAAGCGTAAAAGACATAACCAGACCCCCCGTACAAAAACTGAAAACTACTGTATGGAACCTTAAAAATGTGAAAAATAGGGACTGCACTCCAAGGACATCATGTCTTACACACAACAAATTCACTCAGACATATCAGTCTCAATACCAGTCTCTTGCGGATTTTTAGTCCATAAGGCGCAGCTCCTCTTTCCGGATATTTTCGATGTAGCGTACAGTACAATAGCAATATTGTTTAGGTGCTGAATAGTGTTGGTCAGCAAGTTTTTTTCGCGGCTGAGCAGAGTGATATGTGCGCTCGGCAATGCTGTGGCCCCATTCGTGGCTTTGAAATGCCAATTATGAACAATCAGGGAGCCGAAGTGGCACGTTTTGTGCGCCCAATGAAATTTACCACGCGGTGCTGTACGTGTTATTGCCCATGTGATTTACAAGAAATGGAAGTTAAGGCAGGGGGTCAAAAAATTGGCTTCATTCAACAAATACAAGACAATATGAATCCTATTTTTGATATTCAAAACGGCAACGGTGAAAAAGTCCTCCAAATTAAAGGTCCCGTCTGTGCGGTAACATGTGGAGGTCCTGTCGAATTTGAGGTAAGGACTCGATTTTTGAACACAGAAACAGCTCGCAATACCGCGTTTGTTTTAATCAGTATACCATGTACTGGTGTGGGTCGTCAGTTTGTCACCGAGCTCGACGTGGCCACGCGTGGGTCGTAGAATAGATACGAGAGAGTACTGTTTAAAACCTACAAGCGAAATTTGCTCGGTGACAGTTCTTTTCACACACCAGTAGTTGTTTATTTGTTATTTTGATACTTTTGTCATATGGGCCATATGATATGGGCTAATATCTGCAAATATAATAAGATTTGTTTTCGGTCAGGGGTAAAACTAAATCATGACTCAACGTCTGAAATCTGTCAAGATACTGGACAAGATCACAGTTAACAACGTTATCACTATATGAACCATTCCCTTACTTGAATTGATTATATAAAAATGAGGTATAGACTTCCAAAGCAATTTATTTTTGTAAAGATTAGCGTTGTATTTATTTTCTATGCAAGGTTTTAACTTTGGACGGAACCCAAGTTGGAAAGGTCACAAAACAATGGAGTGGATTAGCTCAAGAGATTTTTACCGATGCTGACAATTTTGGAATCAACTTTCCGATGGATTTAGACGTTTGTGTGAAAACCACACTTTTAGCAGCGGTATTTCTGATTGTAAGTATTAAAGAAATTTATGTGAAAATTTTAATTTTTATCCGTTTAGCTTCACTAGCAATACGAAAATACATCCCAAGTCTAAAGTGAATAAAAGAGACTTTAAATAAAAAAAATCGGTACTAGAGTGTGTGTTGATTACAAGGACCATTTCACAAGCACAAATATCCAGCAGTATTGAGCAATGGGATTTTGGTTTATTGATTACAATTTATATGATATAATTTGCACAATTTTCAGTCCACGTGACCATACGGTATGGAATTTCAGGTTTTTGACGCAGATACGCCCATTTCGGTACCATGTTCGGCAATCAAAGATAGCGCAAATAGTCGCGTGGACTGGGAATTTCGCAATATAAAATGCCGTAAAAAATTGCAATCATTAATATGGATCAGACGCTATGGACCATACCAAATTATTAAAGAATGGTTAAAAAATATATTTTAGGATTTCATGTTCTTCGAAGATAATAACAACAACAACAATTAATTGTTAAATAAGAAAACCAAAGTGCGATTCGACTTTCTCTAAATATATTTACCTGCTTAATTGTTTCAGTTTAAAAATAATAATACAAAAACATCGTAAGATTAATAGTGTTTAACCTATTATATAAAACACTAACTTAATATATAATTAGATTAGAGTTTTAAATAAATTTTGATTTATGACCCTTAACCCGAGACCGCGCAGTGTTCCCGCATGTGTTCCCGAGCGACTATTTTAGTGAATATCTCGGCTCTGGGATATGATATAGTTATGAAACCTTTTATACTCGATTTTTTTATCCTTCTTTTATTGAAAACCATATGAATGATGTGATAAATGTGCGCTACTTTGTTGTGGGGAGGCGCTACAAAAAAGTAATTTTTGAAGATTCAAANATTTTTGGTTCAACACATGTTGTTGTTGTAGAATTCGAGATTTTTACACCTTTACATGTCGCATTTTCTATGGAAAATGTCAAAATATGAAAGGAGAGAGATGAAAAAAAAGAACGGCCCGGACGGGATTCGATCACCCAACCGTTGGCTTAATAGTCCAACGCCCTATCCACTAAGCAATAACATCTTGAATGTTTTGTTGTTTAATTTATAAATATATTTAGAAAATGGTGACATCAATCTTTTATTTTCAAATTCTATTTCATTTTTCGTGTTATGATTGAGCACATTAGGAAGGTTATTTCTATCGAAATTATTGTTTCAAATCTACAATTGTATCTGAAATCAGCCCCGAGTGGGCATAAACATGAAAAATGGGAAAAAAGAGTTATTTCAAATGCAAAGTTTGTCTTATTTTTAATTTCAAATAAACTAGGTGCGTACTACGCACTGCGTAGTTATGTTTCGCGCAAGAATTTCATAGTTTGTGAGCGTATAAACAGAAAACATTTTTGTATAAAAAAGGTAAAATAACGGGGAAAACGGGAAAAATTTAACGATAATGGCGTTAATAACTCGAGCGGTGTGCGGTCTCAGGTGGAATTTTTAATCGACTGGTACGAAACTCTACTGGAAAATGGTACCAGCTAACATTTCGTACCAGTCGATAAAAATTTCTACCCGAGACCGCACACCAGTTATACTCTTTCACGCCATTATTGTTTAATTTTTCCGGTTTTCCCCGTTATTTTACCTTTTTATCCAAAAATATTTTCAGTTTATACGCCCACAAACTATGGCATTCTTGTTAAATTATCAATTTTTCACGTTTACCCCNTTACTCAAACAAATGTTAATCAATACTTTCATAAGTCATTTAAAACAAAAATATCATAATTCGACCCACTAATAAACAAATGGCAAGCATTTTAGTGTCGGGGAACACATGTGTTCCCCGTGCGCGGTCCCTGAATAGTACCTAGTGCGCGGTCTAGGGTTAAATAACTAATGAGTTCAAAACCAAATTTATGAAAAAACACTATTTTTGGAACCAAAAGAGTCTATTATGGGGCCCCATGGGCCATGGGGTGAACTATGTTGACTTTAATTCACATAATGCCTCTGATTAAATATAAATGTCTTTGCTATATTGCCTGCCGTTGCTTTTGGAAAATTTTAAAACTCTCACACTTTACAAGTCAATAAGTAACTATCACCAGAGGTCGGCATTTTGGTTTTTACCGGGTTGGAATCCAAGTGCCGACCTCTGACTGTCACAAATATTCTTTAAAAATGTGTTTTTATTTTTTTTTATTTACTGTTTTTTTATTAAATATGTTTTTTGCATTGTATGTGAAATCACGATTTGAAAGACACAACAAGTCATATACTTTTTTATGGATACAGAATTAACGAATATTATATCTAAAGTGCTAAATTTGCCAAAAACGGGATCATATCTTTACAATTGAAACTCTAATGTGATATACCATTGGGTTCAACCTTAACCGAAATTAAACCCAATTAAATTAGACCATTGAAATTAAGTAATTGTTACCTGTCCTAAAATTTTACTGAAGATTTTTTCAAGGGGGATAAAAATGGATAAACTAATACTTTTGCCACTTACAAAAACGCCAAGCATAGTCTAGCAATTCGCAGTAATTCCGAAATTGAAATTTAGTAACATATTGAAATTGTTAGACACACTCCATGACTTGTTTACGGCAAAAAGTAAAACCCTGGCGGAAACAGTACATTTAGATTCTACTTAAAAATAAGTTATTATATGACATTTCGAGGTAGTTCGGATGGAAAAATATCCATTTTCCCCAATTTTCGAAAAAAAAGTGAAACTTTATATTCTTCCCGCTTAACCCCCGGACCCCTGATGAATTCATAATACTAGACGGAACAGACATGATAGCTACCAAATAATAATTTAAAAAGAGAATAGTTCCGATTTTTTCGGACACCAAAATATAAAATGTAGGCATTTTTGGGCACACATCAAAAACGCTGAAAATAGAAAGAAATTGAAACTAATTTTATGCATTTCGGTTAGAGTTTTACGCCAAACAAAATTAACGCCATGCATTGATTCAAATATGTCGATTGAAAGATCTTGTTTTAATCAAAACTGTATATTCCATGACCCTTTGAATTGCGTTAAATAAGTACGTTCAGGATGATCAAGCAAACTGCTATTTGTGGGTTAAATTTTGACGAAAAAACATTTTCCACCATTAGTGAGGGTTTAAGTGATCAAATGTGATTTTGAGATTAAAGTCAATGCACTCTTAACTTACCAAGTTAAATTGGGCTTTAAGTCCACAGTGCTTTGAGTGCTTTGTTTTTGGAGACGTTAGTGGCACTCAAAGGATTGCGGACTGTATTTCGTGCAAATAATATGCAGTCACTGTATCCATTTTTGGTTTTGGTAAACCTGGCTGCTGTCCAGCAAGTGGCACAGCGACTGCACAAGAAGATGCGTGAGTAAATACTCAAACATATACTAATCGTACTTATATGTTAGCAATCACCATACACACCCTATCTAGTGGACAAACAAACGATTTTTTTCTTTTAGATGGGGCATAACTGGTACCAATGGGAGAAAATTGATTTGAAGCAAAGCCGTAATTTTTTTTAAAACATCATTTAATAAAATTCGCATTTCAAAAAGAATAATATTTTCCACTTTAACCCGGCACTGTATGTGAGGCGCAATTGTGTCACATTCTTTTTCATTTCGTAAAACAGTCGGTTTGCTATGTAAAAAATGAAAATATGTTTCTAGGTATTTAACTCACATACGGTGCGGAGGGAATTTATGCTTCAGATCTCCTTCAAATCATGCCCCCCTTAAGTATTTTTCAAAATGCACCTCAAAAGCTACAGTCAAAATTTATGAAGAAGGAAGCATTCATTTTTGTAAATATTTTAATCGACTCCTATACCTATCACCAGTGTACTTGTTATTGGCCAATATCCCGTTCTATGGGAGCACAATTGTGCCCAAAGTGTTTTCGCTTCTTCATTTATAGAAGAAAAATAGTCTACGGAGGTTTTGGTATAAAAAATGTACCCACATGGACACCACCACCAACACCATCTATATTCATATATGTTAACAGTTTGGCCGCTTATCTCAGTACTTTGATCTCCAATCGACAAAGCACAAAAGTGGAAAATTACGGCTATACGAAAATTATTGTTGCAACCGCAAAATTGTCCGAAATAATATGCGTTTAGTACAGTGTTTCTTTACTGACCTAAAAAAATACGTGATACTCGGGAATCGAACCCGTGACCCTCTAAATTAAACGATTGGCACATTGATCGGTTAGAAGTTAATAAATCCACGAGTTAGCCGTAAAACCGCTGTGTACAAAAATATTGATGACGCTTCATACGAGTTAAACGAGCGCGAACAGTTTAAAACAAAATATAAATATATAATAATTTAAAAAAAGGTAACTAAAAATGAAACATTTTTTTTGTAATTTAAAGAAAAGTTATAATCTTGTTTGGCATGATGAGAAAGAGACAACCTGACTCAACAACCAGGTGACTTTATAAAAAATGTTTATTTTGGTTGTTTATTCTTCATGAGCTCTTCGACGGTTTCTTTTGTTTCCTTTTCTTTTTTCTCCAGGATGACTTTTTGTGCCTCGGTTTTGTCAATTTGTTCGACCAATTGTTTTTGTTGTTCGGCCATGCCTTCGTCGATTGCTTTCCGCGATTTGTAGACGAAACAGCGGCCGACTGCGGCATAAAGCGGCACTTCTTCGGGCAGCTACATAAAATATTTATTTAACACAACAAACTAACTTGTAACCAAACCTTATAACCAAAAACGTACAAAATAAAGAATTTTATGGAAAATTCCCTGAAATAGAGGGGTATCCCCACAACCCCATTGTTTTTTAGAAAAAGTTTTTTGGAGGTCTTCATCGAAAAAAAAACGTAAAAAGACATGATTTTAAAGATTTTCCCCCAAAAACATGATTCTCAAAAAAACTGACTTGACCTTATAACGGTCACACCTTGTGACCTAATAACCAGGCCCCTGTAGTCTTACCGAAGTGATTTCTTTTGAGGTGAGCTCGACTCGTTTGGCTGTTTGTCTAAGTGCCATTACTTTTGCCATACAGTTTTGTTGCTGTTGACGGTACATTCTCATGGCACCCATTGACTTTTGAATTTCAGGATCCATTTCAAAAAGTTGATATTATAAATCTGAATAAAACGTTCATTTATTTGGGAATAAAAAATAGATAATATTTGAAATCTAAAGATTATAAAATAAATATTTTCCGAATATTTCGACAAATTCTGACATTTTAACTATTTTACCACTAACTATAAGTAAGTATATTTTTCAAATCCCAAAAAAGTCATTTACAAGTCGTAAAAATGCCATCAAAATGTCATAATTTTACAAAATACGTGGAAAATAAAAAAAATCAAACGTCTTATATCTATACTAGTACATTATTCCATTTAAAAAGTTTTAATCTGATTTACAGTGGGACATCGAAAAGGAAATACAGAGGGTTGGTTATAAGGTCACAAAGAAAAATGACCATAAAACCTTAT
>SCLG01000030.1:403234-413600 GCA_004367875.1 Oikopleura albicans
CAAAAAAGTCATTTACAAGTCGTAAAAATGCCATCAAAATGTCATAATTTTACAAAATACGTGGAAAATAAAAAAACAATCAAACGTCTTATATCTATACTAGTACATTATTCCATTTAAAAAGTTTTAATCTGATTTACAGTGAGACATCGCAAAGGAAATACAGAGGGTTGATTATAAGGTCTCAAAGAAAAATGACCATAAAACCTTATATCCATTTTCAAGTTATGGTCCATAACACCTACAGAGACCATAACCAAGATAGGGCGTTATAAATAACACCTATAAGTTATAATTTAAAGTTTAAATTCTAAACAATCTGAAAAAAAACTCGACTAAAATAAAGGCATGATTAAAAGACTTTTTTTTGTTTTTGTTTTGACTCAAAACTCTTGAGCGTTTACTCCGAGTTTGATTAAACTTTAGTCTCAAAAATACCATAAGACTTTAGTCCGAAAAACCATAACATCTGATAGCAATGCTTAATAAAGACCTTATAACCAATCTTTTATAAGTTTTAACCAACCAGTAAATTACTGGCAGTAATCCCTTGTTTATAGCCTATAACTTATAACGTATAGGCTATAAGCCTATAACTTATAACGTATAGGCTATAACTTATAGGCTATAAGTTATAGCCTATAAGCAACCTAATGGACCCGAATTGGACCCCGATTGGACCCCACTGGACCATGGCAAAAAAAAAGTGGACCCTACCCTAAAAAATTAGGGTCCAATCGGGTCCATTCGGGTCCAATCAGGGTAGGGTCCAAAAGTGCCGACCTCTGCCCTCTGTAATATAATGAGGTTAAAGTTTAACCGTTAAACTATAAAATCAGTACACAAATTGTGTAACACAATCAGAAAGTAAAGTTGTGGTCACATTTGTCAACCTGACAAAGAACGAAACTTTGAGATACAATTCATGTAATGTGAATTTAAAAATAAAATTTATTCTCTATTTCATTTTTAAATCTTAAGTTTTCCCACCAAAACAGAACGTGGGTGCGCTTGGGCAAAAAATACCAATAGTCTATTGGCAATAGACGTTAAATGCTCTTTTGATTTGGGCATAAATCGACACAAATGTCAGACCTTATAATTAGGCGTTATGTATAAGATTTATGGTTGTAGAGGTTTTACTTTCTATCATTACATTGAAATAACACAAATATGTTATTTCTTGGCAAACTTCCAATAGCACTTAAAATTCCAGCGTGAAATGTTCTAAATGAACAATCTGCGCTCATACAGTTTTATATTATTATATTGATCATGGAGGAATTTTACTAAGAAAAAATATGAGATATAATTTTCTTGGAGAAAAAAATTGACGAATACCATATGTGGCGTTCTCGGATTACAATTTCCCCTAGCCGTAACTCGAGAAACCGGCAGTATGACCTTTATATAAATTGTGTACATATAAACATCAAAAATAAATAAAATATCCAAATAAAATTTTCCTCCATCGGGATACGAAAAAAAAAACGAATGAAAAAAAAATAATGATATGCGTCTGTGTGTCAAACAAGCTCTGATTCTCTTATCACACCACCGCTACCAAAAATTCTCTTTGCAAAAAAAAAAAAAAACTGCGAGTATTTTTTATTTTGATTTTTTTTTTCTTTTCGAGAAACAAAAACATTTTCATTAAACAATGTGGGTAAAGAAGACGAACCGTTTCAATTAAATATTGATATTGTCAGAAAAGAAACGACAGATGTGACTTGACCATAGGCATGCATACACGTAAAAAATAACACGATAAAATGAGAAGAAAGGAACCAAAAAAGTCAAAACAAAAATGGGGCGTTTTTTCTTAATTTGACTTATAAATTATTAAATATATACAATGTACCTAATTTTTAAGATTTGCTAAAGTCACAAATATTTAGTCAAATTATTTCAAAAAAAAACTACAGAGACAATGGATATATGAAATCTAAGTCCGTCTATTGACCCTTAAAATCAGGCATGAGACCCCGTAGGAGTTAAGGGCCAAAATTTGGTGGACCTACTATGATGAATACCGTGAACATTTGTCCGGGCCCCACTTATAAGACCAAAAAGGGTCAACTCGGGTGTATTTGAGTTTCTCGAGAAACTCGGGTGTATTTGAGTTTCTCGATAAATTCAGGTGTATTTGTCTTTTTTTCAAAATAAAGATCCGTTATAAGACCAGTTGTAAACGAAAATTTATCACAATAAGGTTTAATTTTATCTGCCGATATTACTTCGAAAAACATTTTACTGTACGATTAAAACATGAATTAAAAAAAAATAAATATTATTTATTTCATTTAAACTTAAAAATAAAAAAATTCCGCTGCCTCCCAATAAAACTAAAAGTAAAGAAAAGAACTTGAAATATATTTTTAAAAGTATGTTTTATTGTTAAAAACATGTGCCAAGCAAACAAAGAGGGTTAAGAATAATTGATCTCGATGAGGAATGTAACTGATTGGAGCGTGGATTGAACGTGGCATTTATAATTCCTTGCAAATATTTTTTTTTTTGACTTTTTGCGCAAATGCGACGTTATGGTTTTTTTGTTGTTAGAATTTTCATGAAACAGAAACGAAGTCATACTTGATTGGTTTTTGGAGATTTTTTTTTTGATTTAAAGTTTTGTTTCTAAATCGTGTGAACTTTCACGCTTTGGGACTTTTTTGTGGTTGTCATGCGTTAAAAATGTTGCATTAAAAATTACTTGGGTTAATTTGCGCACGAAAAATACAAATTTTTTTGTAATATCTTAATTCCAAAAGTACGAGGTGAACTTTTATAGTTGAAGGTCACAATTGCTGAAATAAAAATGCATCGGGTGTTGTTATTATTTTAAAACATAAACATGTACCTAAAAGACTTTAACCGTGGCTAACATTGACATAAAAAAATAAATTACTGTGCCCTGACCTTTGTCTGAGAATTTTATAAAATTGCATTTTCGTCAGACAGTCACCGACAAACCCCAGTCGGTAGGGGTTAAAAGTCCGGTTAAAATATTTGGAGATCTTTGAAAAAAGCTTGAAAAAAGCTTGGTCTCGGTTTAAAAATCGAGTCTATTTTATAATTAATTCTACTTCTAAAAAAAATTCCGGATATCCCGCTACACTTTCACATAACAATTATGCGTCAAATTATAAAAAACGTCAGATACCCGTGCTTTACATTTTCCGAAATTCGAATGAATAGAAACACAGTCTTTGGTACAAAAATTAACTGGAACCAAAAGCTAAAAACCAGCTTCATAGGGGAAAATCTAAAATTTCTTTACCCTCTAAAGCCTGTAAAAATTACCCACACACGGCAAAAACAAACTTTCCCACGTAATTTAGAAATGACCAAGAAAGGAAAAGAGAGGGATGCAAAATTTGTAAAAAAAAATTTCCCATTGGAGAAAACGGGTTAAATAGGTTAAAAACTGGTTTTTAAGCACTTGGTTCCATTTATGTTTTGTCCAGTTACTGTGCTTCCGAATGAACTCGACATAATAATAATAATAATGTATAAAAATGGTAAAAACGTCGCCCAAGCCAAATTAATTAAAAGGAAAAAAGGGTCGTTCGATTGAGAACGTGAAGGTCAATATGGAGATATCAAGAAAATAAAACTTAGAAGGAAGGAAGTCGAATGTACAGAAGGAGAATTCTCGAACCCAAAAATAGAAGTTGGCCACTTAAAGCCATAAAAAAGCAAAAAATAATATAAAAAATAAGTTGTTCTAGCAGTATATAATCAAATAAACACAATGCAATTGATGATTATGTCAAAAATGGGTTAAATTAAATAAGGTAAAGTACCTTAAACTTAAAAGCTTATTTAAAAACATAGCAAGCTCAGATGAATTTCAGGTCATTATTTTCTTCCGGAAGGGACTTGAACAAAACGTGAAAAAAAACACATGCTTTAAAATTATTTTAAACCTATAATTCAGTTGAATATATGTTAAATATGAATTAGAAACTGAATAGTGGTTATAAAATAGTTTTTAAGCTCTTGGTTATACGGTGGGGTCTGGTTATACTGCCCCTCCGATTTTTCGACATTTTTAATTTCACCAGTTATTTCAGACCAAAAATATTGTGTCCTAACGGGCATCTAACTCGTGACCCTCAGTATTTAAAACTGAGTATTCAAATAAGATCGTTATAATATGAGATAGGAATGATATTTTTTCTGCTCGTAGCCGAAAATATTCCCGTATTTCGAATGAACTCAATTCGTAAATTTTGCGCACATGGTTAAGCCAGAATGGATGGTACTGCAAAATTAGAATATGTTAAATTATAGCTCGAATACCATGATAAAATATAGTTCTTGGAGGTTTGAGAAATAATTCATCTGATATCATCAGAGTAAGAAACGTATTTGGTCCTTACTCTCAATACGGACGCACTCAATACGCATGATTGCTTCCAATACGGACGCTTTTTGTAAAAACGCCCGTATTGAAAGTAAGGAGTGTATTATATAATACACAACCAAGTCTTAACATGTAACATCTTGTATCATTATATAGAAATGAAAAAAAACGGTTTTAAGACCCTAAAATTATGATTAAGTTGGCAAAAATCATTATCATTGTGTAAGCAATGACAATCTAGCAAAAATATCAGATGGAATATTTCTCAACAATTAATCAAACAAAATTATTCAAACAATAAATAGCACAAAATTTCGATTTGTTGGAGTTCAAATGGGCCCTGAAATCTAACCGAAAAAAAAATACTTAATGCTGTACTTCAAATATACACAAAAAGGAAACGTCTAGACGAAACAAATAATAATAATAAGGAAATTAATTTAAACTAAAATGTAAAAGTCACCTAGAAGTCGTTATCCCGTATTCGGATTTTTTTTTGTGTTACAGTGATTTTTAAAGCGCCGTGTATGAGTGGGAAGATATTTAAACATTAGAATCCCCAATTAATTTTTCCGTTTCGGGATTTAAACCGTTGGCCGTATTTTTATTTTTCTTGAGAGTTTCGGCACTCGACTGCACAGCTGGTTCAAAATCTTTGGCAGAAAATCCCATGTTTTTGTATTTTTTCCGAAGAGGCTGGATCTCCCAGGCCATCAGGAGAACCTAAATGTTTTTTTATTAGAAAATTTTGTTTACAAAATAATTGGCATATATGACAAATTACAGCGGTTCCTGCGCTAGGAGTGGTTATAAGTTATAACTTATAACGTCAGTGTAAAAACTGGCATGAGCTAGAATTTGTAAAAATAACCTTATAATTAGGGGGTATTGCTAAATAAAAATAATAGTCGTATACGAGATCCTCCTGAAAATGGACGTGAATTTAGCAAAAGGTATTCTAAGCTCGCTTACGAAATTTCAACTTATTCGGACATAACCGGTTCCAGATAGGACGGTTATAAAATTTTTCACGGTTTACGCTCTAATTTCGTAAATACCCCCTACTTATAATTTTTACTTACAGTCGTCCGTCCCTTATGGGCCACGATCAGGGCTTCAAAAAGGTGGCTCATAAAGGAGCGGTATCTTTTTTTTTGCTTAAAAATGAGTTTTTAGACGTAGATTTAACTCCCATGGAAACCGTGTTCTTTTTAGTCACCCAGCTTGGGTGACCCAAGGCTCCTTTTTGGCGATTTACGATATTAGACGGCCCGTTTTACCCTACTGGACCCAGGCAAAAATATCGTGGACCCAACCATAAAAAATGCTGGTCCAATCCGGGTAGGGTCCAAAAGGTGCCTACCTCTGATTAGGAACGCATTCGGGTTCACTCTGGTGGGGTAGGGTAAGCTTTTCTTACGCTGTTTTAACGGTACACTGTTTCCATGACTATTTAATATTTACGGTTATCATACCTGTCCGGCAGCTTTACGCAATTTGTGCTGGTATGTGCCGCCGGCATTAATATTCACAATTCTCTTCAATCCGTCGGTTTCAACAAGTAGGTCCGCATTCGTCTTGTTCAGAATTATTAAAAGCCGAACAAGATAAAGTGACGAAACAGCAGTTTTTGTTGAACAAGTAACGTCTTCTGGACTTTTGGGTAGCTTAAATAAATTTTAAATAATATTTTTTAATAAATAAAACAAAACAAAAAATACGAAAAAACTATATAGCCTATATAATATAGGCTATGTACAGTTGGTGACGTGACGAGTTGACACTTTCGTTTCCGATTTTTCATTAAAAACTGTCAACTCGTTTCACTTGGTCAACTGGTTACGTCACTTTTGCCTATTTTTGTCCGAAAAACGCCCACAAACTGTCAACTCGTTTCACTTTGTCAACTAGTTATGTGTCAACTCGTTACGTCACCAACTGTATATAATATAGGCTATAGGCCCTATACGTTACTATAGCCTATAGACGTGTTTTTTTTTTAATAGGTCCGGGCGACCAGTNCAAACGCTACAAACTCGTTTTTTTTGCAACCCTGCTGGCCGGTCTCTAGTTGGATAATAACATTATAGTATTGCGTAATTCTCCGCTCGTGCTGTTATCTGGCCGTTTTTAGCCGATAATTGTCCAGACAGTCCGCCTACGGCCTGCGCCGTTATCTGGCCATTACTACGTAACAAAATATTTTTTCGGCCAGATAACGGCGCACCCGGTGTACTGCATTAGGGGCGAATTAACAAAAGCTCTTTGGAAAGGCTTATATGATTTTACCCGGAAAAAGTTTCCTTCCAAAAACCAATTCTTGAATTTTCCCCAAAAAAACAAATTGCGTAATCTACGAAAAAAAAAACGTAATCTACGACGTCGAATTGATTTTGACACGAAGGCTCAGCTGAGCTCAGCAAAAAAAATCGATTACATTATTTTTATTGTGCGCCTATGGATCACAAGATGTGTTAGTCATAATACACTCACCATATATGCGAGAAACAAAAAAAAAATACTCGTCACCAGGCCACCACACTCCTGCCCCCACACTCGCAGCCAACCTCGATGAGTAATTGTCATATTTTCACTGTATCAAATTCAATGAATCATCAAACTAGGTGATTTACAGAGCGAAAAAAAAGTCTATCTTTAAAAAAGCGCATGACCCAATCGACTTAAAAAAAGACATGATTTATGTTGAAAAAACTGACTTGACCTTATAACGGTCAAAATGTCATACCTTACAACCAGACCCCATGTAGTATTTTTGTTTGGAAATTTCAGGTAGAAAGACGATTGTTACGTTCAAATTAATAAGTACCTTAGCAACAATATTTTGCATGCCATATTTGCCTATTGTTTTTTTATTCTCTAAATCTTCGGCCAAGTTTCGGAGGGCGACGACGGCGGAGTGAGCAACGTTATTGTCAACGCATTCAACATATTGCACTAACGGTGGAATGCCGTTTTCGTCTCTGAAATAGTCAAATATGTATTTTTTGAAAAAACTAAAATGTTCAAGGGTTTCAAGGTCAAAGCCAAAAAAACGACCCGACTTTAATTACATTAAAAAAACTCAAAATATGAAACCTTTTTTCACTTCAGGTGGAAAGGCTGGCGATTAACTGCGCACCCTGTGTATTACAAAATTACGATACGTACCGTATAGTAGCGCGGAGATAAATCGAACTTTTGTAATTATCCGACGTTAAATTTTGAATAACTCCAATAGCCGCTTCCGTCGTAACGAGATTGGGGGATACTTTTAGAAGGTGAACGATTGGCTTCATAAAACTCGGTTGAAAAAGTCGATTAACGCCCGAGGCTTTTTCGTTATCACCGGGAATAACCGGCTTTTCATATGTCGCTTCCTCGCGCTTTGTTGAACAGCAACTTCAAATAAAATAAAATTATGGTCGCGTTTTAGACAAACCCAAAAATTACTTTTTTTCGGACAAAGATTGCGGAAAATGGGGTTATTTTTTTACTAAAAAAATTCAAGAAAATATATGTACTTGTAAGTTTGTGAAGAAATATCTTGAAATGGTATTTTGTCCAAGTACATGTCGAAAAAGGACCCCTTTTTGCAATTACCTGGGCTTAATAACAACTTGTGGATTTGGAATGCGGGGCTGATCACGGGCACATTTGAAAGTTAAGTTCCGCAATGCGCAAATTACGTTTTCAAAGTATTTGCTGCCTAAAATATCGTTGTCGTAATGTGGCACGGATGAAACAATAGCAACCAAAGAATCCATCAATCCTTCAGTTTGACGCATTCGATCCCGGGCGGTATCTTGCCCATGTTGAGGGCTAAAATAATACATAATTACTACATCGATGGCTATAAGGTCAGCCTCAAAAAATTGACTCGACCTCAAAAATGAGTTGTCCTTAGTGGGAAAAGACATGACTTGAAGTCATTGACTTCTATAAAAGACATGGTTTATAAAAAAAAAAGTGACCTGACCCTATAGATGTAAAAATGTCCGAACACTTAAAACATGTCTTCATCCAAAAAAAAACGTAAAAAGACATGATTTCAAGGATTTTTTTCCCAAAAAACATGCTTCACAAAAAATTGACTTGATCAAGCTTGTCCTTAGTGCAAGAAAAAATAACTTGACCTAAGTGAAAAAAAGATGACTTGACCTTATAAGTTATAACGGTAACACCTTATAAGGGTAACACCTAAAACAGAGAAAAACATGAATAAACATATTTTTTCACCCCCCACGAAGGCATTTGGTGGTGTTGTGAATTTTTGGAGACGATATTATTTTTCGCCACCCTTGGTTTGGTATACCTGGAAAGTTTGAACGTCAAACTCTTAAATTTTTTTCCCTCGAAAATCCCAGACGGCTATCCTATTTATAACGGTCAAACCCTGTATCCAGGCCCCACTGTATCTAAAAAATCTTAAAACGGTGGGTATTCGTTAATATGGTACATACAATTCATGAAAGTTGATTATGTCCTTACCTAAATGACGATAAGTTACGTAACACACCGGAAACAGCCGTGAAGACGTCAGTGTATTTAGAGGGTGGATCAGCACTGGTCTTGCCCTCACCCCTGGACATGTGTTGGGCCCAAGGAATCAAAACACAGGATATAATAGTCGAAAGG
The DNA here is from genome assembly GCA_004367875.1 of Oikopleura albicans. Lineage (NCBI taxonomy): Eukaryota > Metazoa > Chordata > Appendicularia > Copelata > Oikopleuridae > Oikopleura > Oikopleura albicans. The sequence goes on from SCLG01000030.1 coordinate 412,239, forward strand.
CATTGGTCGAGCATTGGCTGTTTTAACAGTTTATGACTAAATATCATTTATTTATTGGGCTCAACTACAAATTTCCCGATTTCCGACTAATATTGATCGCCAGCTATTAAACTCTAATTTTATAACGAGTTCGCCCCATGAAAGCAAAAATCAAAAACTTGACCTTAAAAACGGTCATTAAGGCTTAAAATGCAAAAAATGTTTTTTTTTACAATTGCAAAGGTCGCTTTTTAGCATACTTCACAATTTACTTATTTTGGAGCGAACATGCCGGGAAAACCAGGACAGGTCGGCATGTACTTCCGGTTTTGGTTCTAGTCCGAAAGTTTGTCAAAAATTTTAGCCCCAACCCGAGGTCGGCACATTTAGGTCATATTTTGGGTCCCGAAATTTGGGTCTAGACCCGGACAAAAAAAATCTATCCAACCCGAATTTTAGCCCTATCAATTCTGTTCCGTTTCCAATTTAAATCAAGTTCATAGCATGTCTGGTCTAGGAGGAGATAGCAATTCAAGATTGCAATAGCAAAAATAAAAACCCGTCACTCGAGTTTTCCCGACTCGGATTTTTGGAGAAAAAATGGCTACCCGAGTCAGTTACGGGTTTTGTCGAGTAGGAGATCTGGTCGGGTACCCGAAGGCCGACCTCTAGCCCCAACACTTTCCGGTTCCATGCCTAAAATCGTTTGCCAATGCCTGTCTTGGTTCCCATCATGATAGCTCCAAAAAACTAAAAAAAAAGCGACCAAAAAGACATCATTTCTATAGAAAAAAGACATTATTGTTGAAAGAATAACTTGAGCCGACTGCAAAACAGTGGCTGACTTGATCCTATAAAACACCACCTAACACGTTAACATAAATGTTAACATCATCAAACGTCAAAAACTGTTAACATAATGTAATTTTGTTAACATAATGTGGTAGGGCGTTTGGTTAAACAATTGGAAATCGAAGTTAATCAAATCGCAACATAATGTAATTTTGTTAACATAACGTGTTAGGTGGTGTATAATTTTTATAACTAAAGGAGACTTCACATTTATAGAAATTACGCAAAATATTATATGAGACCTTGATAAATTCCAGAGGGCACCAGCGGCATGAACTTGGACCAGACTCCATTGGTGGCTCTGGGCGCCTTGTTTATCTTCCAATTTACCCGTTGCTCGTCGAAGTGCTTTATTTAACGCTGCAACTCCTTCGGCAACATTTATCGAAATCTTATTCTGATCAACACCATAGCTCACGTTTCGCAGTGCACCTGTCGTATTTTCTAAAGAAACCGCTCAATTATTTCGCGAAAAATTAGTTAGAACAGATGTAAAATAAAGGTTAGGGTACAACAAAAAAACCCCAAAAA
>SCLG01000030.1:439579-456051 GCA_004367875.1 Oikopleura albicans
GGGACGCCCGTACAGAAAACACAAATCTGAATTATTACAACTATTTAGTTATCGATGAATGTTCAAAAATTTGACAAATATTTCTAACGAAAAACATTTAATCTATTAAAACCACAAAATGAAATAAAAAAAATCTCGAGAGTATGGTACTACTAATGGCAGTAAAAAGGCTATCCAAGTCATCCAAAAAAACGTAAACACATGATTTTAAAGATTTTTTCCCAAAAAGCATGCTTCTCAAAAAAACTGTCTTGACCTTAGTCCAAGAACTGATATGACCTTATAACGGCACAAATGGCTGACCTGATAAGTTATAAGGTCAGCCATTTGTGCCGTTATAAGTTCAAGTCAGTTTTTTTGCACTAAGGTCAAGTCAGTTTTTCAGGCACTAGGGTCAAGTCAGTTATAAGTTATAACCAACCCCCTCTGTATTCATGCCAAAAGTGAATTTTAAATTAAAAACATAGTCTCGAGAAATCGAAGTTTTTGTAAGCACATTTGTGAGAACATTTGAAAATTTCGTTTTAATCGGTTATTTCCGGTCTTTCAGTATAGCCTGAAATTATTCTTTAGATTAAAAAAAATATCTCATACAGTGTATGGCCTCAAAACAGTATGGTTGGCATACTTTTTTAAAAAATATCTTCCCAAAATGAAAAAAAAATATGACTGTAGAGAAAAAAAATCAAACGGTGCTAAAATTGAACAGATGGTGAGCTGTATTATCATTTTCATTTTCAGACTGAACTTGTTGCAGTTTTTTTTGACAATTCTCTGTTTCTCCATTGTGAAATAAAACGGGAACTTTTCTTACGATGTCTTGTCTTGCACAAAACATTCACTATTTAGACGTCAAAATTAAACGCAAAAGACTGATTAGTCGATTCCCACTTAAATGAGTTCGTCTTGCTTAATGACGAATCCTGTAAAGACAAGTGCTCAATAGTGTCGGTAATATCGGCTAGGTCGTTTTTTTATAACAGGGCAAAAAATTACTTTTCCGAAAGTGAGTAGATGGGGGTTGCTTATAAGGTTAAGGTCTAAAAACAGGGGGATATAATCAAGAAAAAACTTAAAAAAGACATGATTTATATTGAAAAAAACCTGACTAGACGTTAGTGCAAAAAAAAAACTGACATGACCTTATAACGGTCTAAATGGCTTAATGCAAACCTTATAACCAACCCCTGTATTAAAGAAACATTAGAACAGATGTTGGCAACGGAAAAATGTCATGCCTAGAATTTTCGAGAAATTTTTGTATAAGATTTTATAGGAATTTTGAGCTAAACAATTTATTTTTTACAATTTTTTTCGAGACATCCCAATTTGACCTAGGTATAGATACATCAGCTTTCGGTAGCGCTACAAAGGTTTTCGAAATAAGCCCCTATATTCTACAGTTCGTTAAAAAAAAAGCCGGTTGTCAAGATCTGAACAAAATTAATTTCTCGAAAAGTACTTTTTGGGCCTGGTTAAAAAACGACCCTAAATTTTTCGTTCTTTTATTCAATACGGTTCCCTTCTTGGCGCTGTCGACGGAAAAATCGGCAGTCGACTGAATACGTTCGGTTTCCTTCTCCCAATTCAACAAATCCTTTTCCATTAGGGCGCGATAGTCTGGAAAATACTGTCGCATTAGGGCGCGTTTTTTTGGTATTGGAACATTATCGCTACCTAAATTATACTTATCAACATTTTATTTTGAATTCGTTTGGTTTACCATTAATGCGTTAGGAAAGTTGCTGGTTATTTGATTTAGAGATTTTTTTTAATTACAAATATTGAAAAATGTGGAAATAAAATCGTGTGAATCGTGGTATAGGACGGAAACATTTATTCCAAACACAAAAATCTTTGACTTGGGTTGAATGTCAGACTTTATAAAAGGGTTCACTTTCTTTGAATTTTTGAACACACATTTTTGATATATTGGATCCAAAAATAAACGTAAAAAGACATGATTTTAAAGATTTTTTCCCAAAAAGCATGCTAAAACTGATTTGACCTTAGTGCTTGAAAAACTGACTTGACCTTATAACGTCACAAATGGCTGACCTTATAACCAACCCCCCTGTATGTTTTTTTAGTACGTAAAATCTATAACAACAATATAAGGTGTTCAAAAATATTCAACTTTTATACCCCCGGTACATACTTAAAGATGTTATAACTTTTGCAAGTTTTTGATGGACATCGGGCTTGGTTGATTTTTGCATGTTCATTTGAAGCTGTGATATCGTCCAATCAAGTTCCCTTCTGAGCTGTTCCTTTGCATCATCATCAAGCACAACTGTCGGTAGTTTACTACCACCCTTTGGCGGAGCACGACGTTTTGGCGGCATTCTAATTAAAACAAAAATTCTATTTTAATGCGCTAGCTGCGCCCATAAATTCCAATAAAAAAAAATACAGTAACCACAAAAAAAAACCTTTTTTTTTTCGGGCCAATAAATAAATAGTTATGGTTCGGCAAAAATGTCAAATATTTTGGCGATGCGGTGAGGGCGGCGATTGAAGAAAATTTTCGAGTTGTAATTCGGCGGGCTCAATTTGGTCAGTTCCGGAAAAATCTGTAGAAGACGTTGCTTTCTGGAGCATTGAGCCATTTTCGATTGCGGTTAGAGGATCACGAAAGCTCATAAGGTGGCCCTGGAGACGCGCCATAGAAATATCATCACAGTGAGATCTGACCGATTTGAGAAAATTCTAAAACACATTGTTTTCTATTTTGTGATTTTTTTGTTCTAGATTCGGGATTATAAATTACTTGGAGATGAAGTGATAACACTTGGAAACGATGAAAGTGGGATACAAAATCTGGTTGGCCCAATGCGATGTCAGCTTTCTCTCGAATCAGCGTGCGCGCCATCCGATACGACTTTTTTATCCCACTTTCATCGAGCCCGAGTGTCATAAGATTATAAGCTGATTAATTCTGGTAGCAAATAATAAAGTGAGGCATTTGGCGAATAGCGCGAAAGCTCAAATTGCCTAGGCCAATCAGCACGCGACACTTTTTTATTTCGTTTACTGGTCCCCGAATTCATCAATTAAACTCCTCCTTTTCATATGATAATTATCAAATTGACACAGAGTGGTCTTTAACAGAAATTTTTTGTACCTTCCGATATTATACCCGAGTGTCTGAAGCTGCGGGAAACCCTATAGACCATGATCTCAGACTTCAGTCCTTATAAGGCTTTTTATAAAATATATATATAAGCCTAAAATTACATTATAATAAATAAGTTTNGGTAGCAAATAATAAAGTGAGGCATTTGGCGAATAGCGCGAAAGCTCAAATTGCCTAGGCCAATCAGCACGCGACACAATTTTTATTTCGTTTACTGGTCCCCGAATTCATCAATTAAACTCCTCCTTTTCATATGATAATTATCAAATTGACACAGAGTGGTCTTTAACAGAAATTTTTTGTACCTTCCGATATTATACCCGAGTGTCTGAAGCTGCGGGAAACCCTATAGACTAGGGTGTCCCAAGCTTTTTTCGAGGGTCTCCATATCAATTTTCTTTTTGTACCAGATGATAGAGTATGTTACAGTGATCAAAAAATCTCATTACGGGACCCCCGAATTTTAACCCCTAGGGGGCGATTTTGACAATTTTCGTCAATTTTCCGATGAAAACGCAATTTTCTAGAATAGTAAGACAAGACCATGTCTTATTTTTGGCGATTTTTCATATCATTTCTGGTATTCCCATACTCAAAAGCTTGGGACACCCTACTATAGACCATGATCTCAGACTTCAGTCCTTATAAGGCTTTTTATAAAATATATATATAAGCCTAAAATTACATTATAAGAAATAAGTTTCAGGAGTGTACAAGTCCTTATACGTTATAACCACTCCCTCATAAATTATGTGTCATAATACAGGCCCAGAGAAATACACCTGATAAATCATATCGCATATAAAATTCATAGAAATTTCAAATTTCTCCATAACCGTTCTTACCCAAGCATATGTATCCGGTGCCTCCGGGAAGAACTTTAAATACATTCCACAAATTTGACTATCGGTAGCATGTGAAAATTCCCGTGCGATATCAACACGACCGGGTCGAATTAACGCCGGATCAAGCCGTTCAATGAAATTTGTCGTCATTATCAAAATGCGCCCGTCTGAGTTCGTCACCCCGTCGATAGCGTTGAGTAGACCCGAATGTGTAACGCCACCGCTAACCCCCAAAAAGCGCGGATCCCCAGCCAAATCCTACGAGACGGGTCTTTATTATCGCTATTTTTCGCCTATACACCGAGTGCGCTCTAAAGTTTTTCTAAGTTTCTAGTTTTTGGAATTCACCCTTGAAAAAGCCTAAAACACAGATTGTTATTTTCACAAGAATTTGTTTTTGCAAAATAACGAAATTAGCTCAGATTTCCCTGGAATTATCTAGAATTCTTGACATTTGTATTACAAAAACAATGATTTTTATAATGATTGCATTAACGCATCACCTCATATACGTTACCACGATAGGCTAAACCTTAACGCGACACTTATTTGGCACCTCGATTATTCTTCGAAAAATTTCTTATCCGAAAAACCACGATAAGGATGTATGTGTCAGGAATAGCGAAAATAAAAACCCTGTCTGTGTTCGATCTCGAAATGCGCAATCGATGTCTTCGAGTACAATAATCGTATCGTTTGGCGCTTTATTTAAAAGATGCAGAAATTGAGTATCATCCATCAAATGATCCGACATATTCAAAAGTGATATCGAATATTTTAACTCCCCGGCCAACGCCGTGATCAATGCGGTTTTCCCAGAGCCTGGTGCACCGTAAAATAAATATCCCCGGCGGTACGGAATGCCTTTTTCGTCATACCTGAAACAATAATTAGCTAAATATTTAATACAACTGATTTTCGGATTTGTGGAATCCAAAAAAACGTAAAAGACATGATTTTAAAGATTTGTTCCCAAAAACATGCTACTCAAAAAACTGACTTGACCTTAATGCCTGAAAAAACTGCAAGGGACGGTTCCCTGTTTTGGAAAAAAACATCCCTTACTTGGCGTCAACAATTTTCTCCCAAAAAAACGTCACTTACTTGGCGTCAACAATTTTCTCCCAAAAAAACGTCACTTACTTGACGACCCCGGCCCTTACTCGCGAAACTGTCCCTTACTTGGCGGCCCCTTAGTAAAACCACGTTGTTCGAAATGCTATTTCCGAAAATCAGATACAAATGTTTTAGCGCAACAATATGATACAGAGGTAGTCTAATTACAGGACGATTTGTAAATCGAATTCCAAAACATTTCCGTGACGATTTTTAGTGAAAAAAAATGAGAAGAATATTCAACTCCGGACAAAAAAGAACGAGTCAATATCGCAAAGCGTCCCCAAATTGGACCATACCCCGTATTGCCTGAATGATTACGTACCATTTTTTATTCTGACCGAATGATTTTAGGTCCCTTAGGATGCGTTCGGTTTCCCCTGGGTCAAGGACGACCGAGTGCAAAGACCGCCTCGACTGGGTCGACAGTGTGACCCAATTTTGACCGTTTGTGCCGAATATTTCAATTGTTGATTTTGTGTCGAGTTCGCTTAGTGCCTCGTGTCGGGCTCGCTCTAAAACGGCGAGCATTCGCTCTTTGCCCTCTTGCTTAGTCAGACAGATCGATTCGAGAACAATCGTCTCAAAGGGGGTATTTGAAGCAGTGGGCTGAGAACGGGTCCGTTCGACCCGTATTGGGACCGGCACTCGACTGCCAGCGCGCTTTTCCCACAGGTAATGAATGCCGGGCGCCGGACGAAGGTTAAAATCCAACTTTCGAATGGCACCGCCCGAACTGGAAAGAGGGTGATATCATATGTAAAAATTGTAAAATCTTTTTTTTTTTTGAGTAAAAAGGGTACTGAAATTGGAATTTTTTTGTAATGTATCCCCGATTTGGAATATCCACTGTACTAATTTTTTGTGTCGTCTTACTACTTACTTTCGAAATGGTCCAATTTTGATAAAGCAGTGATAATTTGGCAATTTTTTCTTTATTTTTTATTCACAATTTTTTTTCCATATCTTAGATATGATATCTACTATTTCCAAAGTATTTTCTGTTAACGTTTTTTGGACATCTATTTTTGCACATGATGTCACTCCCTATAAACCGCGTCCGTTCCAATGGAAAAGTGTGACGCAAAATCTTTCCTTCTGGCTAAATGCTCTAACATCCAATTGTAGCTCAAGTCCGAATTCGGAATTTCGAGTTTTGTAGTGTAATTCCGCCTAAAGTATGTTTGAAGGGCCGAAGACCCAAGGCGGCCCACTTTTCCGACGAGGGCGATGCATCCCGCACCGAGACCCAATCCGAGGCCGCCCGTCNCGCTCTTTGCCCTCTTGCTTAGTCAGACAGATCGATTCGAGAACAATCGTCTCAAAGGGGGTATTTGAAGCAGTGGGCTGAGAACGGGTCCGTTCGACCCGTATTGGGACCGGCACTCGACTGCCAGCGCGCTTTTCCCACAGGTAATGAATGCCGGGCGCCGGACGAAGGTTAAAATCCAACTTTCGAATGGCACCGCCCGAACTGGAAAGAGGGTGATATCATATGGAAAAATTGTAAAGTCTTGGAATAAAAAGGGTCATGAAATTGAAATGTTTTTGTAATGTGTCCCTTATTTGGAATATCCAAGTACAGTTGTACTAAATCTTTGTGTCGACTTTTTACTTACTTTCGAGATGGTCGAATTTTGATAGAGGATAATTTATGTTGTGTTGCCTTTGTCGAAAGTGGAGAAGGAAAAAAGTGTAATTGGTCTAAAAAATGGTGTAAAGTGAATGAAGTGTAAAATGGATAAAGGCTAAAGTTGATCAAGGGTAATTTGTCGACAATTTAGACCTAATACCAATTCAGTCTGTGCCGATATTTTCTACATCCTTTTTTCTAATTTATTCATTTTTTTATATTCGCAAGTTTTTTTTTTAATCTACAATTTTCAAATGATTTTTGGTAAATGTTTTTTTTGCTGATCTATTTTTGCACATGATGTCACTCCCTATAAACCGCGTCCGTTCCAATGGAAAAGTGTGACGCAAAATCTTTCCTTCTGGCTAAATGCTCTAACATCCAATTGTAGCTCAAGTCCGAATTCGGAATTTCGAGTTTTGTAGTGTAATTCCGCCTAAAGTAGGTTTGAAGGGCCGAAGACCCAAGGCGGCCCACTTTTCCGACGAGGGCGATGCATCCCGCACCGAGACCCAATCCGAGGCCGCCCGTCAAATCTATACCAGACAAAACGTCTGGCATTCACACTAAAATCAAAATTTTAAAACAGTATTTTATAGAATTTATTAACGAAAAAAAATAATGTATACATGGCTAGTTATAACTTATAAGTTAATGTTTACAGGGGGTCTAGTTCAAGCCTGAAAAATGACTTGACCTTTATGCACTTCAAAAAAATGACTTACCCTTACTACCCTTAAAAAATGTTTAACAATTGATTCAAAAAAAAAATGTAAAAAGACACGATTTCAAAGATGTTTCCCCAAACACATACTTCAAAAAATTGACTTGACCTTATAACAACCCAAAAATTATGAAAAATTTTTAGTGACTAGTGTAGTCACTATACGTAAAAAAATATAAATAAGACATGATTTTTTACCGAAACATAGGAAAATTATTTCAAATAACATTTTCATATACCCAGGTGCGCCGTTAACTTATATGCTTTTCGTTAACAGGCAGGTTTTGGGCCAAAAACGATCAAGCGATAAAACTATTTAACGACTACGCATTGAGCCGTTAGCAGGCAGTTAAAAAATATATAAAACTGCCTGTTAACGGCGCACCCTGTGTATTTCAAAAAGCTAGATTTAAATATTTGTAAAGTGTATTTTCAAGATGAAAATGAAAGTTGGTGTTTCCAAAAATACGGTGCTGAGTCACTTTTAGTGCTGCAATTAAAAATTCACAGACGCTAGAGGATTAAGCTCTTCTTAGTTAGTTGTATTAAGTTAGGTTAGGGTTTAAGGAGGGGTCCGTCATGTTGTTTACAAAATTAACGTTTGGGAAACACGCTTTTTTAGCACGTTATATTGAAACTATTGAATTATTTTCTCTTTGTATCAATAAAACACCGCCTCTGGCATCTCATGGAAATATTTTTGGTGACATAGTTCACAGCACCGATCGCGTATTGGGTCATGAACTTGACAAAAACTCAAACTTCACGCTTGAATACTACCAACACTGTTGATGCTATGGATTTCCTCTTTCGACTGAAATGTTTGGAATAATAAGGCGCAAAAAATGACCAGATAGATTTTGCGTAATTGATCTAGAACAAAAAATAATTTAAAAAAACCTAAATTATGGTTCAAAATTTCAAAATCTTTGACCTTCGCGACCTTAAATTTACATGAAAGAAAAAAGATATCGAAAAACTATCTGGTCATTTTTGGCATTATTAATTGCGTCAAATTATGCAACAATAATAATATTAATCGCATTAATACAGTTGAAGTTATTCAAACGTCTTTAAAATGTTGACTGATAAAATTGAAGCTTTAGAGACAAAAAGTGTGTGGTGCGTTGTGATTATTGTCAAAATATTTAACCAAATTATGTTTAACTATTTTTTGGAATATTGTAGACTACCATTATGTACAAATTAAAGATTTAAAAACATGGGAACCTTAAGTTTTTTTCAAAAATAGTATGACCATTTTTATTATTTTCAATTTTGGTCGGAATTTTGAAAGCTCGAAATTTCTAGAACTAAGTAGCCAAATGAACTTGGTAATGCTTTATAACATTAGTTNATTCATGATTTCACAAAACAGCATGACAAACTGTATTTTTATTTTTTTTGTATTTATTATTATATTTTTCGTCCGAAAGATGTTTCTATGAGATAAATGATGGGAGCAAAATTTACTTAATCGTTTTTTGCTTTATTTGCCGTCATATTCTTGAGAATCGCAAATGATGAGAAAAAAAAAGACATTTCGATCTGTAAGTAACAGAGAAATTAATTAATCAAAAAAACAGATTAAGTAAAATGAGCGGAGAACAAATGCGAACCTATATTCCGCGTTTCAAAAATTTTGGATTTACGTAGCAAAAAAAATATCACTAATGGTCACTTTTTTGCCTTAGCGGAAATCCGGTGTGTACGGTTTATATATGTGAAAAATTTGGGCACTTAGGGAGCAGAAAATGTTTGAAGTTACTTATACAAAAAAAAATAATTGATAGCGTTAACCATTCAATTTTTATGATAGATTTTTGTCGACATTTTTTTTCGAGAATTTGAGGTGTTGTAACCCCCTTAATTTTTAATATATACCGGATAGAGCATAAACGTTTAGAAAATGTGACGACCGGGTGGGGGTCATTGAGCGTTTTTCTAGAAAATTCTATGGAAATTTCGATCCCTTTGATTTATCCATATTCAGTTACATATTTATAAAATTTCATTATTATTTTTTTCTCTCTTGGTTTCATGATTTGACAAATTAGCGTCACAAAACCAAACGGTGTAATGCGTATTTCCAAACAAAAAACATTTGTTTTTCTTTTTTTTGAAACAATTTAGAAAAATGAGCGTTTCGTCTTTCTCACGTTGCTGATTGGCTGCAGAGAAAACCACGCAAAAACGATGCTGAAACTGGCTCAGTGTTTGTTTATGTTATGGTTGAGAAATTTGAACTTAATATTTGAGAAGAAACGTAAACAATTTGTGTTTTTTATATCTTGAGCAGCCAATCGGATTGCGCCAGTGAATCTAACACTTGTCTACGTAGAAAGAGAAGTTTAAATTTGAATGAGAAATAACTTTATAATTTTATTTAAATTATATAAATTGGGAACAATAATATTATAATATTCGGGATAAAATATGTAACGGTTATATTATATGTCGAGGTATCGTCGTGGTTTCAGCACCTACGCACTGCGCTCTGATGTTTATATTTTTTGTGCGAAACAATAGGCCTAATTAGGGTGCACCAAGTGTATTCGCTATTTCTTTCAGCGTACTTAGTATTTTCTGAATATCAGTGAATATGAGTCCTTTATATGATATAAATTCGACCCCCTACGCTGTTATGTTGTTACCCGTTATCTTGTGAATTTCCGGTTCGCTCTGTTACCTTAGAGATTTTTTCATGCGAAAGTTGCCTGATAACCGCGCAGGGGTTTATCTGAGAGGAAACGGTCCACTGAAATTGGCCTACAACGCTATCTTAAATATTCACTCGTGCGGTGGCAGGAAAGAGCGCACAAAAAACCTCTTTTTTTTCGTTTCTTAGCGTTTCTAATTTAAAGAAACTTATTTTACTCAATCTGAAAACGTTACTTTTGATTAAGACGAAAAAAATTAAATAGTGTTGAAGCTAAAATAAAAAAAAAGTAAAATTATGGTATTATTTTTTTTAATTTGAGCAATTCTAAAAAAATAACATGAAGCAGCAAAAATGTAACAGTCTAGGTTGGACAGTGTCCAGTGGACACCCAATGGACACCCTGTATGTAGAAAGGAAACACTAAAACTTGAAAGAAAAATAAAATAAAAATTAGAGCGCAGTGCGATGAAACGACGGGATATATCGGCACATTTAATCCGGACGTACGCGGAGAGGCGGTGTTTTTTAAGCAAAAAGTGTAACATTACAGCACGAGCGTCAAAATGGTATACACCACCTGCGCAGTTATCTTTCCGGCAGTTATCTTTCCGCTCAGCCCCGTCGGTGCAGTTATCTTTCCGCTTTTTCGAGAAAAATATTCCAGTTAATCCGCCTACACACTGCGCAGTTATCTTTCCGCCCGAAATATTTTTCGGGTAAATTACTAAAAAAAGTGAAAGTTGAAGGAAAATTGTAAGATATCGGCGCAGTGCCTATGCGATTTGATCGCCAGAATTTTTTTTAATCGAGATAGCGAACTGTTCGGGAAAATTTTGACAATAAATTGTCATACCGCTACAAATAATAACATATAAGGAACAGAATGAGTTAAAAAAGTGTAGCAAATTAAACAACAAGTTTGCCTACTTAAATGAAATTGTAAGATTATGGCGTAGTGCAATGATATGGTTTAACCGATATCATATAGTAATTGGCGATATAGTTTGACCTTTTTACTGCACATTCCCGACCAGCGGTGAAAATGGCCGGATAAACCCGCATAGGGGCATAAATAAAGTGGGGAGTGCAATACTAAAAGTGGGGCTCGTTTTTCAGGTTATTTTTCAATTTTTTAGCAAAAAATAATTCCCGCATTATTGCCAACGCATTACGTCGTTATATTACAATAATCTTTTAATGAAGCAAGCTTGTACTATATTAGACTTTCGAAGCCTTAGGCATTTCGTCACATAATGCAATAATGAGCTTTTTCGTAGCCACGGATAATTGATAAGAAAATTTAATTTTTTTTTTGACATCTTATCTCTTATTTGTTTAGGAGCTCTTTCGCGCATTTTTGGGCTTAGAAATTTGAAAGAATCTAGAACGGCCCCGTAAGTGCAGTTATCTTTCCGCACTTACAAATTTCAGTCAAACCGCCTACACATTCTGCACTTATCTTCCCGACGGTGCAGTTATCTTTCCGCTTTTTGAAAAATTTGGNTAATATTAATAATATTGTATGTTAACGCTGGAAAATGTTCGGGTAAAAATCTGCATGTTAACATCAAATATGGCTGTTAACAGCGCACCCTATGTAAATGTATTTTAAGATATCTACAATAGTTATATGCCTATTGGGATAATATGTGTGCAGGAAGATCTGCTGTGTTGGTCAGGAAAGCAACTAACTATTCTTTCCCGGGACGGAGCGGTTAAACACAATAAAGAATATGATGGAATTATAAATGGTAACCGAGATTAATTGATATTTATACAAAGGGGTGACCCCAATTGGGGTCCATATGTAGTCCAATATTTTTAGTTGACGTTATTCGTGGAAATTTAGGTTAGAGGGCTAATTTTCAAACTCGAATTGCAAGTTGAAAGCGTCGCCTTTCACGCAAATTTATGCATCTTTTAAATATTAATATTTAATTACTACAGTCCTCGTCCCCGAAGCGGGTGTTTTTTTGTCAAATAAAACCACCCGTTTCGGGGACGAGGACTGTATATTAGTATTACATAAATGCATAATTTTGCGTTGTAGGTATCGCTTTCAACTTCCAAACTCCTTATATTTTGTTTTGATAAGGCTTTTACAGCGTCTTGTGTTTGATAATAATTAACGTTTTTTTACAACTGATTGATATAGTAGACGTTTTCTAATAGGCAGATTGAATAATAAATGACACAATTGTTGAAAATTCGTGAAGACACATTGTCAATGTGACATTGATATTATATTATATTGTCAGTAATATCGATCACTAAAAATACCATTCAGATAGTATACATGGTTAGACAGTGAAAATACTTGAATTACGCACACGTTTTTTTGCCACAATTGTATTGTAAGTTTATTAATATAGTACGGTAAACTTGTTCGCATTTTTTTTGAAATCATCTCTTTAAAATCATATATTTAAATTGTTTTTTTTAAATGGTTATAAGGTCAAGTCATTTTTTTTGAAGTGCATTAAGGTCAATGCTTGAAATTTACAGAAATTGTTCAAAGGGGGTTGGTTATAAGGTCAGGTATTTTGGGCCGTTATACATGTAATGCCAAGTCAATTTTTTGGGAGAGGAATGCTTTTTGAAAAAAATCTTTAACATCATGTCCTTTTTAAACTTTTTTGGATGAAGACTTCCCCCCTCCGGAGGCCTCCCCACTCGCAAATTTTTTTTTCTTTGGAAATCATGTCTTTTTACACTTTTTTTTTTATATAAAATCATGTCTTTTTGAAACTTGTTTCCCAGCACTAAAGGCTTATGATGGGGAAAACATTTTAGTAGTCAATTTTTTTCAGATAAGGTCAAGTCCGTTTATTCAAAGTGCATTGAGGTCAAGTCAGTTTTTTTAGACCTTGATTTTATAACGAAACCCCCTGTAGTCGTATAGATTTGATCCATTTATTACTTGTCTTTCTTTCAGATGTTAAACCATGGAGGGAAAAGTTGGTTATATTGATCGAAAAAAAAGTTTGCATCTGTTCCCAAGTTGACCTGGGGGTTGAGGAATCCCATAATCTTGTTCGGCGTCCGTCCTGCTGCCAAATACTAAACGACGATTGTTATATTGCGGACAAGTCGGGCGACGTTTATTCAATTAATCTCACAGACGTGACCCAACGTGACCTTGAGGAACCCATACTGGGTCACGTTTCATTAATATTGTCGATTGATGTTACCGATCAGTTCATCTTCACAGCCGAACAAGGTAATAATAATCAGTGCTGGACCAAAGTCTTAAAAATGTTTATCCTACCCGATTTAACGTGAATTTTGAAAAACGTGTAAACCAAAAAAAAATCCTGTTTTTTGTAAAGTCCTCTTCTACAATAGCGTGAAATCAGGACTTCTTGAGAGAATTATATATTAAGTCGTGTCTTTTGAAATAATATAAATCAGTAAAATTACAGGGGTTTATAACGTTAGCCGTTTGTTAGGTCAATTTTTTGTGAAGCATGCATGTGCACGCTCGCACATATTTTTCTATAGATATCATGTCTTTTTACACGTGTTTTCTATAAAATCATGTCTTTTTGAATTTTTTCTTCCCAACACTAGGGGCTTATGGTGGAAATTCAATTTTAGGAGTCGAAAAAAATTTTAGATGATTATAAGGTCAACTCAGTTTTTTCAAAGTGAATTACGGTTAAGTCAGTTTTTAGACCTTGACTTTATAACCAACCCCCATTGTACTAGTTGTTTGTCATTTTCAAAGTAAAATACAAAAAGCGAGGTATTCGCTTTATCCAATTGAAGATTCTTTAGATTTTTATATGTATAAATATTTTGTCTTTTTGATGAACATTTATGAAGTTTTATATCTGGAGTGAAAATATACTGGGGGTATTGTGCATACTGTATGCTCAAGCATACATATGTTCAATTATTATCGGAGATTACGGGAGATGGGACTGTTTTTGAGTATTATATGATATAATTTATATCGCTCATTCAACAACTACTGTTTTTACCATTTTAATCAATTATGTTTTGCACCAAATCAATTAAGCCGATACAATCTATTAACTCCCAAGAGACCGGAGTAAATACATGTATTAATTGGGTGNTCATTTTTTTCGGGCTTGACCTTATAACCAGACCCCCCTGTATAAATATTTTGTCTTTTTGACGAACATTTATGAAGTTTTATATCTGGAGTGAAAATATACTGGGGGTATTGTGTATACTGTATGCTCAATAAATTATGTTCAATTATTATCGGAGATTACGGGAGATGGGACTGTTTTTGAGTATTATATGATATAATTTATATCGCTCATTCAACAACTACTGTTTTACCATTTTAGTCAATTATGTTTTGCACCAAATCAATTAAGCCGATACAATCTATTAACTCCCAAGAGACCGGAGTAAATACATGTATTAATTGGGTGAATCAAGTCGCCGGGGAAATTGAGAACCAGCGTTTCTTGATGAACAAATCTGATTTTTAAGTATGAAACGTGATTAATTTACAAATGATAAAAAATGGATAGTAAATTGGATCTTTCGTCTGAACGAAACTTTTCATAGATATGGTAGTTTAACGTCTGTTTTTTAAATACATGTATATCAAAAGTTATACTTACCTTGATCTTTGTAATCGCTAATTTAAACCGGACCCTGTAAAATTTTATGGTCATTTTAATTGTACCCTATACCTATCAATTCAGATGAAAAAATCAAAATTTCGAGCAGAAGGAATCCGTTCGTAATCGATAGGTATTTGTTGGGCCATACGGAATTCGTAAATGATGTTATTGCTTCGAAAAACTCAACAATTTATACATCGGCCGGCGACGGAACTATTAAGGCTTGGAATGGCAATAGGGCGGGTTCCACTTTCCAAAATTGCATACGNGACATCCCATAACCGTCATACGGACCGTCATACCATATAGACGACTCGTTTCACTTATTGAGAATTAACCATGAATTCGACGCGAGCCCACAAAAACAAGTGTTTCGTATGATTCTATTTTTCCTAAACGATTCTATTTTTATTTGCATAATTCGCGTATCCTACAAAGCGTAACCCACCGGACAGTATTACCAATGAATGTCGATTTGAACCGGAGACAGTTGTCCATTCGGTTTCGGTGGGCGAAAATTGTTTAACCTTTGCGGTCTGTTGTGTTGAACAACAATCGCCATCGCGTCTGATAACCACCGACCTTAACCTGTCGATAAAATCAGAAAAACAACTGACCAAATCACAGATACCATTAGCCTCGTCCTCGATTGGGTAAGTTACATTGAAACGTCCCAGCTTTCAAATTGTGCACGACTGCTAAATTGTGCACTTTCTTACGTTTGAACCTAGTATTGGAAAAGTTGGCCAACGCTTCAAATATTCCCAACACAAGCGTTGGCCAACCCTCCGATTTTCCCCAACGCCCAACGTAAGCGTTGGCCAATATTTGAATTTTTCCCACCGCTCCCAACATATTGGGAATAAAATTTAACCAACGCCCAACGTTCCCAACGCGTTGATTGGGCGTTGGCCAACGCACCTCAACGCTTCCAACACTGAACTCATTTGGGTTATGTTTTTTTAACGGATTTCTTATGTTAAAATATTATCAAAATATTATCAAAATATACTTTAAATATATTTTACACAGGGTGCGCCGTTAACAGGCAGCCTAAAATTAAAAAAAACCTGCCTGTTTTCGGCGCGCCCTAGGTATGTATATGACATTTAAGGTCAGTCCCGATATTCGGGAGACAGCTGACTAATTCAAATATTTTTCCTTTATAATCGGGTCCCTTTTTGTTCATTTAAAAGACTTTAATCCCGACTTATCACTTTGGTCACATGGCTTAAAGTAAAACAGATATATATATTATTTTTTGTTATTTTTTTGCGTCAATCGATTTATATTTTCTCTAGGAATGAGTTTTATTGGATGATTGAAAATGAAAATTCCAAAATTGATATTTGGAAGTTGAACGACGGATTGGAAAATGTTTCTGAGAATGTACAAGAGTCGTCCAGGGACGCAAACAAATGGGTTAAATTGAAGAAGATTGTCGAAAATTCTGAAGGTGAGGAGGGCACTAAGTCGCAACAGCGAAAAGGTAGTCAATTCAAAAATACAGTTCTTAGTCCCGTAAGGGGGCTTTTAAAACCAAAAAAGACAGTTGTTCACTTATATTATCCAATAGTAACAATTGTTCAAATATGAATAACGTCCAAAATATTAAAATAATTTAGGGAGTTATTTAGGACCAATTGCACGTTCTGGCGACTTTTTTTCTGTAGCGAAGACAGCTACGGGGGCTTGTAGTTGCTCCTTTGGATTATACCCATAAACTGAACAACGCGTATTTTTTTGTAGTAC